>VXAY01001648.1:206771-221995 GCA_013399855.1 Oxyruncus cristatus | reverse complement strand
TGGACAATGAACAATTAGGGAAGATGAAATATTATTATCCTGGGCTTACAGCTTTCGGTTTAGGCTGTGAATGTGGCTTGGGGCCATGAGAATAGAAGGGATTGAAGGTCATAGTTTCTGGAGGTAGATTCTTACAGGATAAGAAAAGATACACATGGCAATATTTTATCCTGCCAAGCTTCGAACTGCTGATGAGAAAAAATGTGCTATTTTCAAAAAAATACCTAATTGATCCATGAGCTTTTTTCTGAAGTTAATGGAACCTTATTTCAGTGAAAGTTGATGGAAAAGTAGTTGTCTGATCTATTGAGCATTTTTGTAAGTCCTATTTTTAAATGCTTTGTAAATTCATCTTTAAAGTTCTGAAGTCACAAACTTGAGAATGCATTAACCCAAGTCTCCCCTTCCTTAATTCCATAAGACAAGTTTTATTAGTAATTATTTTTAAAATGCTCTAAAATTTTTGAGAGTTATTGTTTTGACATTTTTAACAGCAGTAGTCTTTCAGAAAACTTAGTAAATAAGTGTTTCAGTAGAGATAGAGACTGACTTTGAAAAGGAGTTTTAGCATGCAGAAAATTGATTTGATCTCTGGAATGTAGTTTTTACCTTCTGCACTTTTCTGAATTTTTTTCTGACACTGATGGTGTCATTTATCTATCCTTCATATTATTTTATATGTGGGATTGTTCTTTTAGAATGGATGCATAGAAATTCAGAGGCATGTAACATTTTCCATGAGAAATCACCAACTCAAATACTGTTGACTGAATTGTGAGGTTATATGCTTTAGAAGGTGTAAATTAAAGCAGTAACTTGCATGAAGTAAAGCTCTTGTCCTAATTAATTTCATCTCTTCATGTAGATTTTCTGTTAACAGTTTTCCAGGGAGATAGTTACTTTCCTTCCATTTCCATCTGTCTGGGGATTTTAAGTCCTACCTTTCCTAGTCTCTATAGAAAAATCAACATAGCAATTTGTTATAGAAGGTGTGACATGCATCTTATATGAGGGAGGTGTTTGCTTTCTCGAAGTAATGGAGCTTGATGGTGAACAAAATGTACTTGCAATTACTGAAATTCATAAAATAAAATACAACATTTTGCAGTATAACCCAGGATATTTTTGGAGAAGCAACTCTAGTATGTTAGTGTCAGCTCTAGCTTTAAGAAGTCAGACAAAGTCTCCACAATCTTGTCCTAGTCTGCAGAAATGGTTCCATTGATGTCAGTGTTAAAATATGTATTGACAGCAGGAGACCCAAGATTGTTCCTCTTACGTCTTTTCTATCAATACATCAATGACCTGCTAATGTTAGATAAATGATTTGAATAGCAGTCATCTCATAAGTAGAGCTTTAAAGTTGTATTTATTTATTATTAACTGGGAGTACAATAGCATTTCACCCAAATTTAAAATCCTTAAATAGACTAAAAATCTTTGAAATAGGGCACAGATTTTTAACCTTCACACCAGCCATATTGAGAAACAGAAGGCAAATGTTAAAGCCAACAAAGCTCCACTGAAAAAAGAAAAGTCAAAGTAAATGTAATTTCTTCTAAAATCACAGGAAGCCCCTCTCTTCTGGGTAACTACTTGGTTTGTACATCAGTGAAGCAGATTTAAATTGGAAAAAACACATTTATTTCTTGAAACTTGCCCCTGAACTCTTGTTTCTCTTTTACATTCCAAGTGCACTTGTGTTCCACTCAAATACTCTTCTCATACCTACTGTGGACCCTTTCCTATGTACTCATTTCTCACTTCGGTGCTGTCAGGAGGCAAACCTAATTTACTTCTATTTATTTGTAATTATTCCTTCCTGATTAATATTACTTATTATCAAAATGTTCAGAATGACTTCTTTCCTCATTTCAGCTGAGAGACACAACCAGATACAATTGATAGGAGAAATTATCTGTTTTCTTGATTGGCAAAATATTGTAATCCTGAAATATAAATTTTGCTTACCAATTAGAATTCATTTCACTAGAGATGAAAAGTATATTTCTGAATGTATTCAGCTCACAGAAGTGGACTTTAGTGAGTGAGAAATGCAGACTGTAAGGTCATCTAATTCAGGACAGACAATGTAGGTCAGACAGGTATAATATTATCACTGAACAGCTTTAAAGAGCTCTTTGTTAGAAGATTTACAGAAGGAGAAGAAAAACCCTACAGGAACCACTGCCATGTTGTATTATTTTAATAAAACCAAATAGTAGCAAATTGGCTGAATACAAAACCTGTTTAAGTCAATGGAAATATTTCCATTTAGTCCAGATCTGGTGTAAATCTTGAGTGTTACATTGTACATTTTCTTTCTTATGCAGCAATTTGTTAGGCAAGACCAAGTATTTCAGTTGTCCTCATTAATTAATCTTTGATGCTACTTACTCAAATTTTGTGATTTTGTCACACCCTCCCCAGAGATAGTCTCGTATGCCATTAGTCAGAAATTAATAACTATGTCACTGGCCCTATTTGAAGAGAAAAAAACCTGTATTTCCATCTGGGTGGTCACTGATCTGAAATGGATTTCAGAAAAAGATTGTGAGAATAGAATCATGACAAGAAAACATACTAGCTTTGACTCTCTAAGCTTACCTTACCTTCAGTGTGTTTTGAAACATTAACTACTTACTCTTCACAGGTATTATAATAGCACACATTAGTTCCAAAAGTAATAACAGTGTAATTTGTCAAGAGGATAGATGCAGCGTTAGGAATTGAAATGTAACTGAAAGAGTGCTGGAAGAGGCATCTAACACTGGTCACCTTGGAGAAGAGACCTGGTCTATCTTCTGTTTCTGGCTGCAGCTTATAATCATGACAGACAGCATAGAAAACCCTTGCTTTTCCCCACCATAAAGAAAGCATGTCAGTAAAGATATTCGACATGAGCTGTGTTTAGTCTAGACAGACCCACTGCCTCTGTGTGGGATTCAGTACAAGAAGGGTTTTGGTCAACTGGGAGGTAAGCACCTCACAATCCTGAGGATCATGTCTGCATTAGTGAGTGATAAAGTTGGCTCCTACTTTCCCCCTTTTCCTGGACTCTTCTCTGAGGATGTCAAGAAAGTATCTAAATTCACTTGGGAACTTTGTTTCAGAGAAACCACCAGTGCTTATTTGGCTGCCATTGTCTCTTCCAATCCATCCTATTATTTGTGTAACACTCAAGAGATAAAGCAATCATCTGAAGATTTGGGACGTCGAAGTTCAATTCTCTCATCTGCTAGAGAAAATTTAAGTCTAAAAAACACCCTGTTTTGTTAGTTTCTTTTCCAGAAACATTTCATACATACTTGATTATCTGACCTACTGGTAGAAAACCTCCATCCCTTCTGGAGCAGTTATACAAGCAGAAAAGTGCAGTGAATATAAAAATGCTTGGGAAAAAAGGCTGACCAATTGCTTTGATTTTTTTTTCCCGATATGTTTTGAGATCTGAGCAGTGGAGAAGTATTTCTGAGAATACTTCTATATTAGCAATTTTATCATATGCAGGTTGTTGGTCATGGCTTGAAGGGACAGTAATAAGGATTTATTTCACTCCCTCTATAACACAGACCATAACAATACTCCAGTGGTTCCTGTATTAAGTCTGCTGGCTCAGATAAAACTAGAAAACCCCTTTTAGACAACTGAATATTTGTGCTCTGACTATTTGTATCTATGAACTAAATTTTTTACACCGGTTCTTCAGGTGATCTATTCAACTTTACACAACTTTATATTTTTTTATATTTTTACTTTATTTACTTTATATTTACTTATATATACTTTATATATATATATATATATATATATATATATATATATATATATATATATATATATATATATATATATATATATATATATATATATATATATATATATATATATATATATATATATATATATATATATATATATATATATATATATATATATATATATATATATATATATATATATATATATACTTATATATACTTTATATATACTTTATATACTTTGTATTTACTTTATATTTTCTGGTAATTGGATAGGATTTTTTTTTTTTAAATTTCAAAAATTATTCCTAGAACAGTTACATTACCCCAAACCTAAGCAAATGTGGGTATTAAAGTCAGTATCTCAAGCTGTATATATCAATATAGAGAGAAGTTGCTGTTAGGCTCAGTCAGATGAGAACAGTAATAGCCATGGAAAACATTTTGTGTGGATTTTCGTAATTCCTCTACTAGAAAACTTACACAAATATTGCTATTAATTTGCTCTTTTTTATATCAAGAGATTCCAGCTAAGACTGTATTTGTCTCTGTTATGTCAAGGAACATAACCGAAAATAGCAAAAAGGATACCAATTTGGTCCCTATATTGCTCTTAAAGAGTCAAGGTCAGTTGAGAGAATCACGAAAGTCTCAGGTTTTCTGCCTTGCGGTGAAGAAGCTGAAAAAGTGAGCTCATGTGGTTTGACTAAACTGTTGTGGAACCCCACCTCAGATCAGAGGTGGGATTAAGAAAAACAGAATTCTCAATAAAAATGGTAACCTGAGCTTGCCTCTAGTGCTTCTGGAATTTGAAGTAATCTCTGTTGAGATGATTGCGCTCAAAGGACATATTAGTGCAACCTGCATCATTACGCACAGTTTCTTCTTTGCTTTATTATATTCCAGAAAGCCTTTATCTGAGAACAAATCTAAAGTTTGTTCACCATCAGTGAATAAGACACACAGCTACAGAAGTAGATGGGAACATAAGGGAATAAAGAATAGCTTTCAAGCAGAGCTGAGTGAAATATCTTTCAAATTGAAAGTGGGAAGGAGAAATAGCATTTGGGACACAATCTGGGACACCAGCAGGACACCCTGTTTCTAGGAAAAGATATTCAATCTTGTTAAAATACTTTCCTTATGATTAGCGTAACTTTTATGTTAATTTTCATTTGTGGAAGTGTTACACTATGTTTGGTGTTGTACCTAGTTAAATAAGAGGTAATATCTTTGTTAATATAGTTTAAAAGCAGTGTTCTGCTTGGGTTTTGCAGGAACACTACATTAATTTCACTGGGCTGTGCCTCACTTGGCCAGCCCAATATATGAAAACAGCTGAGCTATATTAGCAAGCACTAGAAAGGCTATTGGTCTTAATAAAAGCTGCCAGTCTTTATAATTCAAAATCTGTTTTGGCTGGTCTGTGAAGCCTTGGAGACTTTTCCACTCCTAAATTTCAGTGGGATGATAGGCCAGGAAGACCACAACTGTCTCAGGTGTCTGACCGCTGCAGCGTTTCCCAGACACTTTGACCACCTCAGCGGTACCAGGGCTCTGACTGAAAGTTGCTGTGGCTGCCTGGTCCAACTACTGAGGTGTCCTCTGTGCAAACATGAGCAAGGCTGAAGCATACTTGGATCTCACCCTGGAATGGTGGTGTTAGGTGCTACCCCCTCGCTTTAGGTATAATCTGAGAAACCCAGAGAAATCTGAAAGCTGTAGGGCATGAAGAAACATTCATGTTTTAACTTCATGAATGACAGATAAATCTCCCCAGCTGTTTCCTGGTCAGTCTGTTTCCACTGCACATAGACCCTTCCCCAGCTGGTGTTTTCTGCTTTAATTCCCTCATTGAAGATGTGTTTATGGGAGCCTGACACCTGATGTGTATGCAAAGGAGAGCTCTGCTGCACCACAGGCACCATAAATATCTCAGATGAGAGGGAAGGCATATTGCTGGTGTGGCTCATAATGTTAATACTGAGTGTTAATGTCCTGTCCTTTATCTTAATCAGTGTTGCTTTCAATTAGAAGTAAGACATTCACTTCGGAATAAAAGAACTGACCCACACCTCTTCCCTAAATTTGAATTATCCCCACAATTAAGTCCAAAGTGTCTGTCTTGACACTTACAGACCTTTATCACCATCATGTCTGAGTGACTGACAATGAACTGCAGCATTCATTCACCCACCCATTCCATAAATTTTTCATTTCAGATATTAAAGATGTCTTCTGTGATACATTTCAAGGCAGTATTTTATGTGTTTTACAAAGGACTGAAAAATTTCTCTTATAGGCTTATAACCTAGCATTGTCCTTTGTTCTCATTCCTGGATCTTTTAACAGGTTTCAGAAATTGATAATTTTGTGATATTTTGTTCTAAGCAACTTATTTGCATCCTGTAGACTGCCCTACATTCATACCTTTAGAACAGATCCTTCTTGGATTTGAGTGAAAGGGCCACAGTAACTGGAGAAAAAAACCCAAAGAGATATTTGGAAACAGAGGTTTTGTGGTTTACATATGTAATGCAACATACAGTATGTGTTTGGTTTGCTGTATGTCTGTGCATGTCAAATGTACTGAGGCAACATTAGACTAGTGGATTTTGAACACATTATCCAAAACCTCCTTTAATTTGAATCTGAATTTCTCACCAGTCTGCTTCAGTTCTGATATTAGTGTGTTCACTCTGTAATCTAAAGGCTTTTGGTTTTTAATTTTCTCTATTCCACCTGTTTGTATGATGCTGGTTTCAGGGTCCCTCAACATTATAGTGCCACATCTTTTAAATATGTTCTTAATGAAGCAACATTTAGTTTGCTAATACACAACTGTTTTTAGGGTAGGAAAAGTCTAATGATCTGAGGTAGCTGTCCTGTTAGGCTGAGATAATGAGCTTCTGAAGCCCTCAGATATATTTCTGGTGAGTTTAGAAACCACAAGCACTTTACCCTACAAATTAAGGTTTGTTTGTGCTTCCTGACTGTGATAACCAGAGTGCTGAAACAATGTCTCACATCACACAGTTACAGAGGAGGTAGGGACAATGATGCAGACTGTGAGCTTATATTCAAACACCTGAGCAGCTGGAAAACTATGGGAGTGGCAGGGCACCATGGATTCACAGAGTGGATTACCCAGATCTTGATCAACCCTTTCTAATGGACACACTACAGAGAAGAATGGAGGCTATTTATTCAACAACCTAGCTAACAACCCTATCAGCAACCCCTGAGAACCATTTCAGGAGTTAAGATGATTGGGAAAAGCCAGAGCAGTGATGACAGGGGCACCAGTAGGGGCTGTAAGTAGTACATCCCAATCTGTTTGACTTCATTCTACAGCTTTGTGTTTCTAGTTACCCAGTGGGTTAGAAACCTTTGGAAATGTTGTTTGCCTTTCTGTTGAGAGATGGTAGAGAACTGTCAGTAATGGAAAGTGACACAAATGAGCCATGTTTGCAAATGCCCGCGCCATAATCCAAAAGAAGGATGCTTTCTGAGATCAGAAAGCATGCTTTATGGCTATTAACATCTTTTCAACAACTGAAGGCAAAAGGGTTGGGTGTATAAGTATGGTGTAAAAGTGTGGTTTTTTCACAGTTCCAGGCAAGCCATCTCACCTTAAGTCTGGCACAGCAATTTGAGTTTGGTTTGTCATATGCTTCATGAATGTATGAGGTATTGTTACCTACAGAGATGAACATACATATATAGAAGGGTGTGTGGGAATTGTGAAAATCATTCTGTAAAGTAATTCTCTTGTTGGGCTATAAGATGTATAATAAAACACATGGTAAGGCTGTAACATTTTTTCATCTGAAGAAAACAATGGAATACTGAAAAAAGTGTAACTGCAGACCTCCAGCTGCTTTTTTTTAATGCTTCTCAAAATGACCTCTACTTCTGAAGAAAACAGGTATTATTTACTCTGTTAATCACAGCTTTCTTTGTATGGTCTGTATGAATTACAACATTAGTGATTTTAAATTGTCTTTTAATAACATGACTTTTTATGTGTTTTGCATAGGACCAGGCCAGACTGATGCTATAGAGAATTGAAAAGCTATGTTATAAGCTATTTATGGCTACAGTAATTTTCTTTTTGTAGAGAGTAACAAAAACTAAGTGGGCAAAGTTGCAGAACAACAAAAAGAGTATAACAGTTTCAAAACAATTTGACTTTGGCAAGTAAGAACATACAAAACTATAAAGTATGCCAAAAAAGTATTCACAGCAAGCTGAGTGAGAAAAGTGCTTCCTTTACTGCAGATGTTCCACTTACTTCTGGGACAAGAGGTGAAGTGAGTCCAAATTGATCTCACAGAAAATCTTCTAGTACGGTAAAAGCGTTCTGTGAAAGGGGGTTTGTGCAGTCACAAGCTGTTGTATTATACTGTACTGTTTACAGTTGAAAACTATCCAGCACTGATGTGGACCTGGCAGGCTCATCTGGAAACTCTTTCTGCAAACCAGATGTCTTTGGAAGGCTGAAACAAATGAGAAACTAAATTCTTCACAGCTTGCTGAGATAAGAGGTTCCTGGGAGTTGCTGAGTGTTAGATTGCTGCCCTAAACCCCTCAATTTCATGCTCGCTTTTTCTGTACTGCACATTTGTTCCAACTGGCTCCCTACCTTGAACTCTATGGCATCCTGCTGGGCTAAATGTGATGGACAGTCTATATGAAACCCAATCAGTTATTTTGACAAGAGACTTAGAGAAGGCCAAGGCTACCTCTTCTCAAAAACCTGTCTGCTGGGTCTTCAGCTGTCAGACATGAAATGTCTCTGAGGCTCTTCTTTTGACTGGGCCGTGTTTTTATTTTTTCCCAAACAATCAAGCCAGTGAAGCAATTCCGATGCTTTGATCATAGTATTTATTTGATTGCTGTTGTCCAAATTTAGAAAAGGGAAATTGTAACTCAAGTACACTGATTGTATAGTGTGCTGCAATGCCTAACATACGAAGGAAGACAATTCCATCTGATATTCATTTGATGTACTCTCTCTTTCAGTGGTAAAGCTCTGCTGGCACACAAACATACTGTTGTTAAACAGCACTTCCACAGCTTATGTAATGTATGACTGATACATGGTTAAAGGGTTATGTGGGAGTCAGTCTTCAAGGATATTTAACATATAATTTTTCATCTAAAAGCAGACCAAAATGAGGCTTGAAGTTGAAAGGTGATTTCATTAAAGTCAGGTTTATGTGCAATATGCAAAGAGGTGAACTTAACTTTATTTAAAGAATATATTTTTCACCTTCTCCAAAATGCAAAGAAAAAACATGGATTAAATTTAGAGCCCATTACAATATGTCCCAATCTCACATCAGAGCTTTTGTCAAGCTTTATGAATTCTAAAATATTCATGTTCTGATCTAGATGCTTAATTTAATGAAGTTGTTTAATAATATTTAACTGAAATGATCTTTGTTTCTTGAATTTTCTAACTCGTCATGCATTGTTCAGAATAAGGCACAATTCAGATTATAGTTGCAGGGTGTTTGGCCAGTCTGTTTTGCCTTAGGAATGAGAATGAATTTAAGGAACACAGATGCCAACTTCAAAGAATAAGTGTATGTTTACTATAGCGCAAAAGAGTAAAGAATTACAAAAGAAACAGTGGCTTATGAAAGGATACACTTAGCAATGCATCTAATCATTACTACAAAAGTGTCTATAGTGATTGAGAGACACATCACCAGTTACCCTATATATATTACTATCATCCAGATCCACACATCAGCTGTGGAGGTCCCTGATCACAGTGAAGGACTGGAAAACCTTTTTCCAATAACTGGGAAATCTTATGCAGTGCGTCCAGTGCATCATAGGTGAAGCCTCCACCTTTGCTGTGAGAGGGTCCAGCTTATACAGTCATAGAATCATAGAATCACAGAATCAGTCTTAAACAAACCAGTTTACATCACTCAGTTGGTGAGGAAAACAATCTGGCTTTCTTCTCTCCTTGGTTTTCACCTGAAGCCTGGCCAGGGCCCAGAGGAAAATCAGGGAGTCAGTTTGCACCAACTACTGTTAAATGCCCCATGGCCTTGACTAGTCTCTAAATACAGAACTACAGATACATTTATATCTCAAATATGAACCAGCTGCGACCATGTGAGGCCTACTGCTTCCATGCCCTTTACTGGAAAGAAAGGCACATTTATAACACATACAAGCCTTACTGACTTTTAATAATATGCTGTGCTGACAAACAAAAATGTGTACTCTTAAAGCATTATTAAGGATTATACAGCATCTTGGTTAAATACAATACTAGGCTAAATATAATACTAGGTTGAAAAATTCAAAAGGTCAACTCCAGTTCAGGGATACCCCCAGCATTACATAGAGAAAGAGAAGGAGAAATAATTTCCAGCTCTCTATTCTATAGAGATTTTTATGTATTGGCATATTCTGTACCTCTGATGAATTTTTACATTTCAAGGTTTCTGAGAAACTATTCCTTCTATTCAGTCTTGTGACCTAAAATTACATTAGGAAATAGAAGGGTGATCTAATTTTTTTGTTTTCTAGCATTTCAGACAATAGTTTCCAGAAGAGTTCAAATGCTTATAGCTGTCATTTTTTTTCCATTTTTGATATATACATGTAAAGCTTGTGGAAAAATTGACCAAAGTTACTTCTGAGGACTTGTTCTAGTTGTTTCAGAGAAAATTGAACAAAAGCCACTTCAATGTCAAATTGCAACAGTAGGAGAGAATAGACCTACTATCATTGTATTACAATGTTGCACATATTTTACTAGAGATTTGCAGATATTTTTTTATTCTTTTGAAGAATACGTGTTAGCCGCTACACATGGTCATTTGAAAAAAGAAAGGCACATGTGTGAAATATATTTATTCAATGTTCTGTTGAATCATTGAGAAATACTTAGTTAACATGTTTGTCACCACAGCTAGTAACTGGGAATGAACCCAAATTTGTACTTCATGAATTCAACATTCTTAATAAAACACTAATTTTGGTCATTATATATATATATTAGAGCAGTATTGAACAATATAGGCAACAATTGTTTATCAAGAAGTTCAAACAAGGAACATGAGAAAATTATCTAATCATGACTCCCTAATTTAATTTTGTCTATTTGAAACATATATCATTCAAAGATCGTCCGGACTTTTCTAATTTATTGAAACCATTAAGGAATAACACAGGTAATTCAACTGCAGCATGTACATAGAGGAAGAAGAATAGTAGGTATCAACCCACTGGTCTAATTAGGAAACATATCTAACTTACAACTTTGTGGTAGGGCTACTTGCGTTTTGCCTAGGTAATTCCTGCATAACACAGGGGACACAGAGTATGGTTATTTATGGCCATGTCCAGGGGCAGACACATGTAGCAAGGGATGAGAGCAGCTAAAATGTATTTGTACACCTGAAGAGCACTTGAGAGCTCTGGAAGATTTTGTGGGAGTTGCAGTAGGTCATAATACTGGCAGAAGACAAATGCATATAAATAGAAGGTAAGGAAGAACTACCGTCAAAACAGATTGTCCTAGATCAGAGCCAGCACTGGATTGATTTACCTAAACACAGGCCTCTGGTGCCATCCAAGACACTCTTAGGTATTCTTCCTGGCCTCCAGCTGTTTCCCCAAAGGGCCTGGACCACCTATAGGTGCCTGGTCATATCTGCTAGCCCTGTGTGCATGCCTCAGAATCCCTGAGGCACTTCAGGTGGTCCAAGTGATTATGCATGGAATTGAGTCCAAAAAACCACTCACTCCTTCAGTCTGTTTTTATCAAGACATTTGCTGAGCTTCCAGCTTTAAAAATCTATTGTGTGCCATTCATTAGGTGTTTTATTTTCAGAGAAAAACAAGGCCCAAATTTTTATTCTCTCCTGTGCCTAAGCCTCTGTATTCTTCTTTCTCCAAATCTCATTTTTCTTATGTCTCATATTTAAAATGGGTCACGAATTGTAATATACTGTTCCAGATGAGCATGAATCTTTGTGTTGGGTGGTAACATGTTCCTGTTCAATTTTATTTCTCTTGTACCCTCATCTTCCCTAAGCCAAGGGAAATAAGACTTTTGGTTTTGCTTTAGTGAAATCAAAATATAAGGGAATTAAAAGGATGCAGTCTTCAGGATATACCTAACCTGCTTTCCTATTTCTCAGAAAGAAGAGGAGAACCGTGTGATTTCAAGCCTAACTTCTGTATACACACACAAAGATAGTCTGAGATAAGATGAAAATTACTTTGAATAAGCACCTGAACTGAAACTCAGTATTTTGCTGAAGCTTCCCCACCACTAATCCTGACAGAATTATAAAGCAACATTGATGGGTCTGAGTTATCCACACACATAGAACAATATAGCATTTATCATTTCAAATAATGATTAGGCTGTTTGCAAATAATTAGCAAAATTAATACAAGTATCTATTTACAATGGTTTTTTTTGTTTTGCTTGTTTATGATGCTTCTTAATAGCAGCAGTCTTTCCTCAGTTATGCACATACAATTCCCGTTGAACACAACAGGAATCATTTAAGTATCTTAGAGCAAAATTGAACCCAAAGTGTTCAATTTAGGTTTTAATATCTTTTTTACAGCAGTAATAATTAATTGTACAAATACTATTGAATATGAAAGGATTTCATGGAAGCACTGTGTTGATTACAACCTCAGTCTATAAATTTCTTGCTTAAATACCCATCCATTTACTTAAATAATGTTTCTGATAATTTTTCTTGCCTTGAGAGACTATTAGTAGATTCTAGACTGCTAGCAAGTGAAGAGGTGGTTGAAAACCAGACTTTGTCTCAGAGGGGAAATTCTGACCATTTCTGAACTTATATTCATTCTCAACTGGAACAAAAATAACAATAAAAATGTATGAGGAAAGAAAACTTTAAAATTATTCGTACAGAAATATGTATATACAATTTTATTTCAGTCAGATAAGACTAGATTCAGTGATGTGAAAGGTTGCAATAAATATCCTATGTATGTGTGTATGTGTGTTGTGATATAATGCTTATATTAAAATGTATATTGTTAAAATTTAAGTGAAATTAAACAAAATGAGAAAGTAATTATAAAAATTCATTACTTAATTGGACCAAAATTATTTTTTCATTATTGAAAGAAACTCAGAAAATTGAAATAATTATTCCATCATTTCCTTATGAAAAATTTATTCAACCTCCTGAAATGAAAGTAATGAAAAATTATCAGATTTCTGACCTGTCCCAACACAGAGGCAAGGCACACCCCTTACACCATAATTCCCTCCTTCACCAGGCCGGACCATGTCAGACATTAGTACTTTTCCACAACAGGCCTTTCCTTAAATGCATCCCGTGATTGCCTTCTTCAGTTTGTTTTCTGCTCATATGTATTTCATTCTATCTATCAAAATCTAGTATTTTTGGTTCAAATTCCTTTTTTTTGACAAAGTTTGTGGGTGAGCAGACAATAATTAATATTGAGGTAATTTTTAAGATTTCAAATAATTTTTTGTTCTGCATTTCAGTCAAAGGAAAGCTTACCTGAATGTTTTTAGAAACTTTCATTGTGTTAAAAGACTACCTCTGTTTTAAGGAGGATATTTGGTGGTCTAAGAGGGTTTCGGGTGTATGGTTAATAATACAATGCAAAGAATTTTTTTTTATGAGAGGTCAAGAAAACATACAGAGAAAATGAAGCATGGCAAAAAAAATCAAGTTGTGTGAGATATTTCAAGAATTTTGAAAAAGTGACCGAAGAAAGGTAGAGAGGTGACATGGGGCAGCAGCATGGTGTTGATGGATAGGGATTAAAATACAGCTATGGGTTGAAGGTAACTATACACTGTAGCTTAGTTTCCAGTTGTTGAGCATTTGGAGGACTGATGGAAAAAAATATTTGTGGAAAGGTAAACGGCTATGCCATCAAAATGGGGGCAAAATGAAATGGTCTTTAATGCTCAATATGTCCATAACCGAGAAAAAAAATGGCACAAGAAACCATAGGCATGACAGCTACAGCCAGTCAAATTAGAGGTATCATCATTTGGCTTGAAGAGTGCATGAAGGCCATCAATAAATTCAATGTAGAAATTGAGAAAAGTTTTCTCTTGATTAGAGATGTGGGGATTTGGGATCTTCTTTCAATTGGCAGGGAATCTGCCTTACTTTAAGATGAGTTTACTAAGACATCCTTTTGGCATAGCTGACTAAGATGACGGTGGAATAATCCTGATGACCTAGGAAGTCTATACTTTCTTTTCCCAAGAGTTTTCCAACATTCAGTAACTGTTTTTTTTTTTTCTATATAGCAGTCCTACATTAGTTTTCATGCTAAATTGTCCTCTTTAGGTATAAGATCTTCCATTAAGCAATTAAAGTCCCATAATCTTTCCTTGTAAGTCATTAAAAATGTTGCATAATTTTCACTGTCTGTCTTTGAAGATTTTCTGTGGAGCACATTCTGAAGTTAAAATATAAGCCAGTTTACTTCTTTTAATACATTTAGAATTCTTGGAGTTCAGTTTCTGGGGTCAATATTATCAGGATGTTCATGGGAACATAATTCACACCACATAACTCCTTCTAAATCCGTATGTCATAATGCTCTTAGATGGATGTTCTTACTCTTGATGTGAAAAACCTTTACAGTTACTAGAGCAGTGTTCCCTATCTGTCCCTGGGAGGGGAGATTCAGTTCACTTTTTCTAGCCATTGAGAGAAGCTGATGGGTTTAGAGTGTGATTCATCTCATCTCTTTTAGTGCAGATGGATGGCCCAGGTTTCCTGTTCTGCTGTAGAGACAACAGAGGGAGACACAGGTCACCAGCACAGATGAAGGTGTTTCGCTTTTGATCCAGTCAATCTTACCATAGTTATTTACCCATCTTATTTTGTCCTTGTCGCAGTAGAGCACACTCTGTTTTCCTACAAATTTAAGAAGCCTTGAAAAAGCAGTGATAAGCCATCGGCTCAGCTGGCCAAAGCACTACTAGCGTAGCTTGATAAGAGATGTGATATACCTGCTGCCTATCACAGAATCACAGAATCATAGAATCAACCAGGTTGGAAAAGACCACCGAGATTATCAAGTCCAACCCTTGATCCAACACCACTGTGGTTACTAGACTATGGCACTAAGTGCCATGTCCAGCCTCATCTTGAAAATCTCCAGGGATGGAGAATCCACCACTTCCCTGGACAGCCCATTCCAATGTCTAATTACTGTCTCCACAAAAAATTTCTTCCTAATATCCGACCTAAACCTCTCCTGGCAGAGCTTAAGGCCATGCCCTCTTGTCCTACTGCTGGTTGCCTGGAAGAAGAGACCAACCCCCACCTGCCTACAACCTCCTTTCAGGTAGTTGTAGAGAGTGATGAGGTCTCCCCGGAGCCTTCTCTTCTCCAGGCTAAACAACCCCATCTCCCTCAGCCTCTTCTCATAAGACTTGTGCTC
>VXAY01001648.1:160395-206637 GCA_013399855.1 Oxyruncus cristatus | reverse complement strand
CAGACCAGGATGCCATTGGCCTTCTTGCCCACCTGGGCACACTGCTGGCTCATGTTCAGCTTCCTGTCAATCCCAACTCCCAGGTCCCTTTCTGCCTGGCTGCTCTCCAGCCACTCTGTGCCCAGCCTGTAGGGCTGCAGGGGGTTGTTGTGGCCAAAGTGCAGGACCCGGCACTTGGCCTTGTTGAACCTCATCCTGTTGGAATCAGCCCAGCTCTCCAGTCTGTCCAGGTCCCTCTGCAGAGCCCTCCTGCCTTCCAGCAGATCAACACACCCCTCCCCTCCCCAGCTTGGTGTCGTCTGCCAATTCGCTAATGGTGCACTCAATCCCCTCATCCAGATCATCAATAAAGATGTTAAACAGGACTGGGCCCAACACTGATCCCTGGGGGACACCACTAGTGACCGGCCACCAACTGGATGCAGCTCCATTCACCACCACTCCCTGGGCCCGGCCCTCCAGCCAGTTCTTAACCCAGCACAGAGTGCCCCTGTCCAAGCTGCGGGCTGCCACCACAGGAATGTGCTGTGGGAGAGAGCATCATAGGTTTAGAGACATGCAGAGATGGTGTCAAAGGCTCATTGCATGCTCAGGAAACTCAGGGGCATATTTAAAACACCTTCAACTGACCCATTTTAGATATCGGGCTCAGGATAGGATGAGAGCTGCCCTAAAAAGTCTGATTCTCTCCTTTAACTATGAGAGGAGCATGTAGTGGCTAGATCAGAAGCAGAGAACCTAAGCTGTGGCTCTAAGCCCCACCCCGCTACCTATTAAATACTGGGCTTTGCTACAGTTACGTGGCAGCAGAACATGAGTTTTGAAGAATAACACGTTAGTTATGGGCCTATTTTTGTACACCTGTTCTTTACAGCGGTAGAGACTAGAGGAATATTTGGTTGAAATCGGGAATTAGAGTGATAAGCTCCAGTAACTGAGAAAAGTCCTGCAAATACTTCTTGTGTTATTTGTTGTTAATTTTTTTCCTGGGGAGGGGGGGGAACTTACGATATTTCTTGCTTGAGAGAAGCCTGGAGAACTGTCTGCCCCATCTCTGTATGTCTCTCTTCAATGACACAGTACAAGGCAGAACTTGAGGTTCTTGCATGCAGGTTTGTATCATCTGACTGCAAGCAACAACAGGACTTCTCTTAGGGATGCTGTAAAAGCAAAAACATGAGTGCAGAAGAGATGTGAGCAAGAAAGGGAAAAAAAGATCTGATTACTCAGCCTCAGGAGAGAAACCCATTTTAAGATTATTTTCACTTTCACTGTTAATAAAACGTTTTGATGCATAATTTTTCTGAGTCTATGCTTTTTAACAAGTTATGGACTATTTGGATATGCAAATCTATTTGTGCTATGTATTCATACAAAACATTGTATTTCTTGATAAAATATCTGTTATTTTCAGATACTCACCTGTTATTCACAGGTTATAAATTATCAATTTATCATCTTATGTACTTTTTAAAGAGATGTCTCTGACTTGTACATAAAGCAGAGAAAGAACTTCAAAATTATGTCAGTGCCAAAGACTGGGGCCCTGCAACAGCAAGACCTTTCCAGTTGAGTTGTTCCTTTTCTGCAATTCTAAAACAAAATACTCTATTTTGGCTCAGAGCAACCAAGAAAAAAAACACAGTAGAGATATAAAAGTTGAAAAAATGGCAAGGTATAATATTTTCATTGATCTTATTCAAATATTTTTCATGATTTTGAGAGGTCAATGTTGCATTCAATGTTTCATCACTTTTCTGAGAGCAGGATTGGAGTTTTCCCTCTCTACTTTTGGGAAATCATTTTCTTCAGGTTTTACCTTTCAGGAGGTGCTTATCTTTGATAAGAGAAAACACTGACTGGGAAGAGATTTCAGACAGGCAAGGGGGCAATAGAGAGCTACAGCCTTCTTCTCTCTGCATTAAAGCTGTGAATGGGTTATGTGCACAGATGCATCTGCACATCCCATTTCTATCTCTATATTCATTGAGTACTTGGATCCAGCACTGAAGCATATTTATTCTCTGCAGAGTGCTGTCAAATTTTATAAATAAGAGTAGAGATCTAAGTTAAACAGCTCAGTCTTAAATTCACTGGTCAAGAAAAACATAAAAAACCATGAGCCCACATAATCTGTCACCTCTGCCTTTACTCCAGCTGCTTTCTGACTTCTTGGGCTGAGGTGAGCATTTGCTTGTTGAGCTATCTACCACTGGTTTTCAAACAGTGCTCCTTGAAACATTGAGTTCTGTGAGTGATAATTAAGAAAATGAAACCCGCTGTCAGTGGATTTAAATTCCCTACTCAGAGTTTTCTGTACTCAAAAAAAAAAAAAAAAAAAAAAAAAAAAAAAAAATTTAGAAATCTTAAAAGTGAAAAAAGATCTACAAATCACCGAGATAGGTTCCAAGTGATATTCTTGAGTGATTATATTTTTATTTAATCCTTAACATTTGATCTTACAAAACAGACCAACATCTTCATAAGTCAGTCTTTCACCCACATCTCACAGTTCCAGTTCCTTGAGTGTTATCTAGAAGAATAATAATTTCTCAAATCATTACCTCCAAGTAGGACTACTCACCCAGTAACTCAGGAAGGAGAGAAATGGCACGTTACCTCATCAGTTCTGTGTTCAGCATGGGAGTAGAGTAGCCTGTGAGATCCTTGTATGTTATGGCTAGAGAGCAGCTCTGCAGAGGAGGTCCCGGGAGTGCTGGTGCGCAGCAAGCTGAGCTCAGGCCCGCAGTGAGCCTTGGCAGCAATGAAGGCCAACAGTGCCCTGGGCAGTGTCGGCAGGAGCACAGCCAGCAGACCAAGCACACTGATTATTTTCTGCTAGAGCAGCAGCTGTTAGACCACATCTAGAGCACTGCAGCCAGTCTGGGGCTCTGCAGTATGGGAAAGGCATTGATAAACTGGAATGAGTCCAGCAGAGGGACACCATGATGGTCAGGGATGGAGCATGAGGGACTGGAGATTGTTCACCTGGAGAGGGAATATCTTTGCAGGGACCACACAGAAGTCCCCACACCTACAAGGAGCTTATCAAGGATACAGAGCCAGGCTTCTTTCAGTGGTACACATCTGGAGGTTGAGAGGCAACAGACATAAGGTAAAACCACAGAGGTTCAGACTGGACAGAAGACATGTTTCCCGTGAGGATAATCAAGTAGAGGAGACAGCACAGGTGATGTGAAGTCTCTGTCCCTGGAGGTTTTGAAGGCCATACTCTGGGTACAGCCCAGACAATCTGTTCTGAACTTGTGAGCATGGGTTTAAGTAAAGACCTGTAGATCTTATGATAAAGATCTTATGATGCTATGTGGCTGGGTTGCCTGAACCATAATACAACCTAGACTGAATTTCTGTTACTCAATAACAGCAAACTCAAGGTTTCCATACAGATCTTCAAGGAGACTCTTCCAGGCTAATTCAAGGCTTGTTTTGCTGTTAAGAAATGAAAACTGGTACTGACACAATATTTTACAAATGTGCGTATAATGGAACATCAAAAGGGTTACAGCTTCCTCTCTACTGATGTCTAGAGTCATATGACAGGTTTCATAAAAATATATCTCAATTTTTACTGACAGCAAATTTGGCTAGCTGATCTTCTTCACTGTGGTCCAGCCAGCTGAAGGTTGAAGGCTACTTATTGCTGCTGGCTACATATTTCCATCAGTTGAATCTTATCATGATGGTCACACACTTTTTGGACTTTGACCTCGGACAAATACTGCACTTGGAGAGGGTGGATAATCAGCCCTCTCTGGAGATATTTACTGAAACAACTTCAAAAGCTTGCCTTATCATTATAAAATAAAATAACTTAATAATCTGAATTTGACTTTGAATCTTTTCGGTATTTTTTATTCTTTTAGTCAGATAAATATTTGACAGGTAAATTCTATGTTTCCTCTGGCTTGAAGTACAGATTCCACTTGCCTATGCCAGCAGGCAAAAGGAGAATGCTTATTGGGTTTTTGTGCTGTTATTCCTTGAAGTTTTTACTTTGAAACTACCTAACACTACTTTCACTAGGGAATCTCATGGAAAGGCTGTCTTGTCATTGTATTGAATTAACTTAATCTCTAGTCACCTTATTTAATCCCTTTCTTCATTTTCCTGGCTTCATTTCCCCACCTCATTGGATCACAATGCCTCTTGATAGAAGCAGGACTGAATCTTTACTATCACTTCCTCTTGATGTCCTCTGCTAGATGTCCTGAACTTTTATTCCAAGATATATTTTAGAAGTATGTTTGGTTTTGTTAAAGAAATGGGGATTCATTTAAAAAAAAAAGTATGCAAGAGTTCATGATGGAATCAGTTTGAGACAGCACTATCAGAAACAAGGGGAATTTGGTCTATAGTTTCCTTAAACCTGCACAGTTCCTAATAGAGTAACATTGATATCAGGATTTGCTAGTGAACATGTTTCTATGTGGGCAGGCTAATATGTTATGGTACAGCTCGTACACGCAAATCCACAGGCATCTCCCCCTTCTTGTGTCTCCTGAAGCCTACGTATTCTCTCTCCTCATTAAGTTTTGTCGTCTTATAGGAATGTATTTCTTGCCTTACTCTTCCAAGGACCTTTTTGTTAATGGGTCTATACTGTTCATATGCTTTCTTCTAGATTTTGAGGCTTCAGTCCCTTTCTACTCTCCTGCTCTTCTCCATGCCAGACTCATTTTCTGCATTCTTGGGAAAACGGGCACTCTGACGTTGGTATTTCTTAAAAGTATCCCCATTTCTGTGTGTGTATGTGTTCGTGTTGGCTTACGTGTGGACAGAATGGGTAAAGAGAAATAACTAATTATGAAGGGAGCTTTTTTAATCTGAACAAAACAATTATGTACATGTTAAAATCTTATCAATTTCAATAGCATTTAGGAATAAGCACGTGCGTATGCACTTTACAGAATAAATATAATACTTAGAGCTAGACAGAAACTTGAGTACTTGATGAATTGGGAAGGAAAGGAAATGGCACATTACTAGCCAATCCTTAATGGCTCTCTGTCCCACACTGCTGCAGTTAGCAGCTAAGGGAAGAAACAGCAGCACCAGCCGCCTTCAGAATTGTGAGAAGGGATAATAAATACAGTTTGACAAGTCAAAAGTGCAAAGGTAACCAGTATCAGATATGATTTGTCCCTGTTAAATGAGATAATTTAATTTTGGAAAATCCTGTATAATTTTCAAACATCATAAACACTTAAGTCATGATACCTTGCACAAAACCTGAGCACTTTGGAGTCTAAAGCAGGTAGTCTGGTATACAAGTGGTGCTGTTGATGTCTGGGAACAAAATGGAGATCTTGATTTATGATGTCCAACTTTGGAAATTGGCCTATCGGTTAATATTTTTTGTCAGGATGACTTAAAAATTACTCTCCTGGGTCAAAGTCAGTCAGATTACAAGAGAGATCGGCTGGATACTTGCTGCTCATTGACAGAGGAAACATGCATCACTTGTTTCCTTCAAGCACGCTCATTAGCTTTTAAAATGTCATTTTGGTGGGGATAAAAAAAAAACAAACAGGATATACAACTATCCTAAAAGGTTGCTACCAATAATTCTTGGATGAAACACTGTTTTTGCTGATGATGAAACTAAAAGTCACACAATATTCTTATTTGGAACAGACCCATAAGGATCACCAAGCCCAACTCTTCAATTAATGGTCCACATGGGGATCAAACCCACAACCTTGGTGTTATTAGATCCACGCTCTAGCTGACTGACCTAATCTCAGACTCAGACCTGCAATGTTTCTGGAGGGCTTGATAGTTGGCTAGCTTTTGTCAGGCTGTCTGACCTACAACATAGAGGAAAGGACCATGTGACAGCTGGGGCAGCTACGGGGGACAGTGGTTTGTAGCACAGCAGCTGTCACTGAAGACAGATCTCTGGATTGAAGTACTAACATTGCCACGCTCAGCCTGGTGACATGGCTTAGGGTGTCCCCTGACCCTCTTTTATAAAATTTGGGGGTATTTTATCAAAATGCTTGAACTGGCCAATAAATGCAACCCCACACCTCTCAGAAGGTTTTTTGTCCAAACTCTCAGCCAGTGTAAATTAAGGCTTCCTATCACAAACAGCTGGAGAATTGGCTCCTACATGGCAGAACTGGAATCTTGTCCTGACAATGATCTCCCTTTTTGATAGGAGGCAGGACAGCAAGGTTAGAAAGAGCAGCAGACTGTCTTGTCTCACCACAGAGCTGGTGGGCATTCCAGGAAGTAGATCTTGATGGTGTCCTCTGTCAACACCCCCACTCCTCAGACTCCTGGTCCAGCTGAATGTCCTTACCAGAGTGAGGACCACTGTGTGCAGTGCCTGCACCACTGCTATCCTCCACAACTTTGGGAAGTGAGCCCAGGGACATTAGTGCGAAAAAATTACAAGAAGGTCAAGGTTTTAAAGGGGTGTTCATAGACAACAGTTAATTCCTTTATTTTACCAGAGAGTTATAAACTGTAGAACACTCAAGGAAACCTAGTGTCAATAAAAATCATGAGTAAAGGTAATTCAGAGCTAGATATGGGTTCAGTTTCTGCTGACCTCAAATGTAGTGAAGCCGTTTGACACACTATGGGGTGCTCCGTCCTGCAGCAGAGCTACAATAATGTTCAGTGCCCTTCTGTGTGTGGATGTATGTGCAGAGCAATCCAAAGAAACCACTTGAATATACTTGCCACTCTTGTACAAAGACTTACAGTTAAAAAAGAGCTTATTTTTACGTATGTTTCTACTCAATAAAATTGGTTTTAATTCAAAGGGCTTTCATTTCAAAAGTCTCATAAATTTATATTCAAAGAATGAAGCACTGAAATTAAAAAAAAATTTAAAGAACTAAATAAAAGGTTTCATTGGCTGAATCTGATGCTTTCCTTCATTATAAATAAATTTCAGGTTTTAAGATACTGTTATTTTGTACCAGTATGGCTAAGCCTCTGAAAAATACAGCTGAGGAAAACCATTAAGAACTATATGTACAGTTACAGATAACAGAAATAATACAAATTAGATTTAGTTACATATACTCTGGCAACACAAAAGATTGATTATAAACTTTTATTTGAATGGAAGGAAAAAAATCCATCTTCAACTTAAAATTGTCATGTAAGCAAGAAAAAGAATAATGCAACAAATGGTTCTTGCTAGCATGACCTAAACCACGGAGATGAAAAATATGAGCCCTGCAAAGAAAAGAATAATTTGGTCTTCTATATGTGTCAAAACTATTATAAAGCAGAGGTATCTATTAACTGTCTGATGAAACAAAATCTGACCTGAATCTTTTTTTCCCTATGAATTATATCAAGAGCATCTAGAGAATTAGACTGTTTCCCCCTTCTACATTTGTCTACGTGAAAACAAATTAAATAAATAAATGTATTTGCATAACTATTTTAAAAGGTAGTGAATAAAAAAAAAAATTTTTGATCTTTTTTATTCTTAATCCCTGCTGTCTTCTGTGCTCCACAGATTTGCTCTGCAGGGTCCTATTCCACTGTGGATAAAAAACATGAATGAATAGCACAACCAGCAGAGAGAGAATGTTATTAAACCAGTAAATGAAGAAACAGCACAAAGAATAAGAACACCTTGCAAACTGATTTCTCTGCCTCTAGAGAGGAAATACATCAGGGTTGTTTGGCTTAGGGGATATGCATATGCTCAAACATAAAAGGCAAGTGGCTTTAGTAATGAAAACTCCTACACAAAGAAAGTAAGAGGATCAAATGTCACGTGTACCCTCTAAGGAGCTTGCAAAGACACCAGTCCTGCAACACGTGTAGCTGTCTTTGAACTAGCCATTTCAGGTCTGTATCTTTCAAGACATAATAATGGTAAATAACAGTTACATTGTAACTATTTAATTAGTTTCTAATAAAATGAGAGGAGAAGATGCTGGCAGGAAGAAGGAGAATGAATGGCTGATGAAGCTAGGTGTAAAGACGAAGGTTATCTACCAGACAACTGTGGTTATTGAGGCTGTTCCTTAAGAGGTACAGGGGCAGCCTTTTGCTCCTTCTTTCACTTTTTAAGCTGAAATACTAATAGGGCAAAGCTAGAAGGGGGAAAAAAGCCACAAGTAGATGAGATTTTAGTGTAAATGCTAATGCTAGCATTTCATTTTCCTTTTGTTGGCTGTTCCAATACTTCAGTGCTATGATTTTAAGCAAACTTTTTATTCTGTTACCCTTAAATTTCCTCTTACCATATTGCTGAATAACCACACAGAGAATGTGGTATTCCCAGTAGTGAGAGTCCTTCCAGCTGCCTTACTGAAACCATTTGAGAGAGCACAGCTCCTTGCTGTGCTGCTCTGAGTTATTCATGGTATCCCAAGGTATGTATGGACAATGATGGAGGTCAGCCTCCAAAAAGACACTATGCATCCATGGCATAAAAAACAAACCCTCTGCTGTTCCTGGGTGTTGGGGCAATTAGTGTCTGCTGAATCACAGAAACAAAGCATCACAGAATATCCTGAGCTGGAAGGGACCCACCAGAATCATCAAAGTCTACTCCTGGTTCATTTCTCCTGAGATCTACCTTACAGTTCTGCAACTTTTCAGGTACTCTCCTTTCTTTTGTAGAAATATTCTTTAAGTGGAAATATTTCTCTTTCTCAATGATTCTATGATTTATATGTGTTAGCTTAGTCTTTTTCAACTCTTTTATACCTTTTCTTGATTTTATGCTCTGAATGAAAGCAGATGGAGACTATGCATCTCTTTCTGATGCTGAAAATCCAGCATGAAGGAATATTTTGTATTTTTAAAGCTGGAAACACTTCACTTATGACCATCCCATTGTAGGAAGTTCCTGCAAACTTATTCAAATAGTTCACGGGGATGAGAATATTTTAATTTTTAGAGGGCAGTTCAGACAAAGTAACATATGTCTCACTGGCAACAAGAAGTGAAAAACACTTAAACAGTTTGGGAAAGAAGCAGAGGGAGAAAAAAAGGCTATCGGCTTATGGTTTGTAAATAGTACAGAATATGATGCTGATATACAGCAAAAGAATAAATTGTTACACGGTTTTTTGGGAGTAGCATAAGTGCCTATGCATTATGAAGAGACAACTGTGAAGTTCTTTAAAGCCTTTTTTGATTTTGAGAAAACCTGCCATGCATTTATCTGTGCTAACTTCTGGAGCAGAAACTAGATAACAGCACTTCAAAGTAAGTTGGGCACATTTTTCTACCATTTACTAACATTCTGTCTAAGTCTGAGTTTAAACAGCCTTTGGGCATTTAAGGAGTGACATTTGCTGGCTAAGTATCAATTCTCATCAAGATCTCCTTGGCTTATGTACTAGAATCTGTACTTTGAAGCTCAGAGGAATTACTGAGAAGTTAAATGGGGGAACAGGGAAAAAGGGACCAGAGAAGAGGCTCAGAAGTACAGCAGGGAAATAACTTCTTTTCTCCATCCACTATACATTACTGGACTGCAAGAGAAATAATGAAACCAAAGGAGACCTGAGAGGAAGCCTATGACTAAGCAAGGTGTACGACTTTGGTCCTTTGAGAGCCAATTTAAGTGCATCTTCAAGCTGAATCTTTGCGACATTTTGTTTCCTGAATGCTGCTCACCAATTGTCTGATAAGAAATCAAACCCCCTCTTCTAGTGATGCTATGAGAGTGATGGCCATGCCTGTTTCTTTCTATACAGTATCACAAAGAGAAAGTGGAGAAGCACCAGGGGGAAGTGTTGAAATGGTGCAGCCAAGCCCACATCCTAGAGGATGCAGGTTGAAGGACAGACCCTGCCCCCCTTTGCAGGAGTTTCCCATCATCAGACCAAGCCCTTCCTTCACCATGAGGCTGATGACAGCAGCTTTGCATAGGTAAAGAGATATAGAAAGCAGCATTGTATTTGGTGCTGAAGTTTTCTGTCTCCTGTGTGATAAGGATTCGACCCTTTCCCTTTAAAAAAAAAAAATACTCTTGAACCCACTTGCAGTTTCATTTATCAAAATCACCAGTGGAAGAAAGGTCACTGGTCTGATTCTTCATTCAGGCACAGGGAATATTAAAGTGTAAGAAGCAATGTGAGATATCATATAGGATAATTAGGATATAACTATGTTCATATATTCTCCTATAGATGAAATTACTTTGGCTGCACTTCCACTTTAAGAAATTACAGTGGACATTGTTCCCATGGTTACTGGGAGGTAGCATGTACAGAGACAGTGGATTTCTACAAAAGGAGAAAAAAAAAAAATCACTGCAACTGGAATAGTCTGCTGCGTAAAGAGTCACTTTGCACTCCCATTTTTATAGGCTTAGAGGATGCTGAAGAGTTTTTATCTAATCAGGTACAATGTGACTAATTAAACATTTGAGATGAGTAATACAGTGTAATTAATTTTGTCAGCTTTTATTGGTTTGCCTCTCCTCCCCCACCCAAAGGTTTGAAACTTAGAATGTCAAAAAACATCAAGAAGATTTTATAACAGCAAAGGACAGATTGATCTTAAATGTGGTCAGAAGAGAATAGCTAAAAATAAAATTCACTGCATATTGCTGTAGTACTGCGATCTGATCCACATTTGAGGTGCAGTTTTAAATATTGACCTCTTATAACCCACATTCATTGACCACATGTTAATAACAACCTACATGATACGTTTGCCTTTTTTCCCCCCCGTCCATATATGGCCTATAGGAAATTTCTGAATCATGTATATTGGAAAAGGAGTTGCTTTTCTTTTGAAAACTTAAAATAGTCTTCGATGTAATTCTAGTCATTTAAGGGAGAACAAGTTAAAAGGCTGCAAAATGTTTTACCCGTCTGAGGAAAATGTTTTGTCAAGCTGATATAACCTGTTTCAGAGAGCAAGATCAGAAATAGACATTAAGAAGTTTACAAAATTTTCAACTCTTTCTGACAGTGTCAAAAATAAATCAAACAAAAATGAAAAGATCTTGTTTATTTGACTGAAATCTGTTGCTCTACCCTCATGGCAATTCTGTTTCAAAGAAGTTTACACTGATAAAAGAATGCCTTTTTTATTATTTTGGAGAAGTACCCCAAGAGTCAAGTCGGAGCGAATGTTAGCTTTTATGTACTTTCCATGGGGCCACAGATAAAAAGCATCTTTATGATCATAAAGGTCGGTTCTTTTTACATGATATAAAGCACAAAGAATGTTATCTATTTAATTCTGCATCATATTTATAAATTCTGCTGGAGCTCCAATTTATATTTTTGAAGCATATTCGGTTTTGATTTGGGAAGAAACTTACATAACAGATTAAAAAGTATTTCTTTATATTCAATTTTTTTCTTCATATCTCCTCTTTCTGTAGGTTCTTCTCTTCTGTTTTTTACTCCCACTGGATTATTTCCTTTTTATTCTCTGTTCACTGGTCTAGCAGGGGGTAAACAATGAAGTGAAGAAAAGTGAATCACTCCTCAATAGCCTGAAAAGCCAAAATGTTAGCATTCAAGAAAAAAAGTCAAAAATATGATATCTGAGTATGTTTCAAAATTAGGCAAAAGTTGCTTTGGTTGCTCTTATACCTCTGAATGGCTGATGATCTCAAATTTTATTTATTTGCCCATGAAGTAGACTGATTATTACCTGAACACATTGCTCACCCATGAATGTCCACGGCTGACTGCTTTTGGAGAGTGTAATGATTTAATTTTGTTTTAGCTGGGGTTACAACACTGGTTTTCTGATTCTGAGCTGCTGGTTTTGGTTCATGTGTGGATTTACACTATCATTCAAATCAGACACCTGCGTGATATTTACTGTGAATATTGATCATGGACACTCAGTACAATATTTAAATGATGATGTACCAAATCTCATCTCTAAATCATGCATTCTCATAAAATGTGAATGTCAGAGCACAGCAGCGCTCATCGGTACAACAAAGCTCACTCCCCAGGCTCTTACAGCTGACAAGAGGAAAAAAGAAATAAACAATCTATGCAGAGCCCACATGGTGACAAACTTATGCAAATGTAGTAATTAAAGCCTGGGAATTCAAAGAAATTCACTTGAACTCTCTTATGAATTTCCCAGCTCTTTTATTGTGGTCTGAAGCAACTGCAATTCTTTGTCTTTCCAAAAATGTCTTAGGGCATGTCTGGCAGCAAAATATTGTATATTAATGAACAGGCAGGATCATTTTTACTTTGGAGAACACTGAATTAATCAGTGGACAGGTTCTGTCATCTTCCTTATATTTTCTTTAGACTGTTCAGAAGGCAGTTGCTACTGCATAGGACTTTTAAGAACCCCAAAATGATAACAAACAGATTCTGCCACCAGTACTTAGTTGCTTCTTCCCTCTTATATTGAATTAATGGGTTAATTCTTTAACTGGTGGAAACTGCAATAGTTCCACTTGTTTCAATGAGAAAGTATAGGTGCACAACATTTGCAGATATGTCCCATACAGGAAACTTGAAGAATAATATATTCCAGAAGACAAAGACGACAAAATCGCTTTCTATGTTAATGACTTAGGATCAGACTTTTGCTCATTAGCAACATTTGAAGAAAACAGGAAAGGGAGTCATCAAGATTGAAAATGTGTATTGCGTATAGCAATTATTCTACAGTAGTAAGAATACCAGTATAGGTGAAATTTCACACTTCATAGAATCATGGAAGATGCTTAGTTGGAAGAGACCCACAAAGATCATTAAGTCCACCTCCTGGCCCTGTGCAGGACACCCCAAGAGTAACACCATGTGCCTGAGAGCATCGTCCAAAAGCTTCTTGAACTCTGTCAGGCTTGGTGCTGTGACCACTAGTCTGAGGAGCCTGTTCCTGTGCCCAAACACCCTCTGGGCAAAAAACCTTTTCCTGATACCCAAACTGACCCCCCCCAACACAGCTTCATGCCATTTCCTCTAGTCCTGTCAATGGTCACCTAAGAGAAGATATCAGTTCCTACCCTCCACTTCCCCTCAAGAAGAAACTAGACTTCAGTGTCCTCTTCTCCAGGCTGAACAGCCCAAGTGACCTCAGCCACTCCTCATATTGTGTCCCCTCAGCCTCCACGACCCTGCTTTGGACATTCTCTAATTGTTTTATATCTTTCTTCTATCTTGGCACCCAAAAGTGCACACAACATCCAAGGTGAGGCCACACCAGAGCAGAGTAGAGCAGGAAAATCACCTCCCTTGACTGTCTGGTGATGCTGTGCTTAACATACCCCATATGCACTTCCCATAGCCTTCCACTAAGTACAATACTTTGAAAGAGAAAGGGAGAGCAGAATTGCCATAACTGAATGGTATTCGGCAGAAAAGGAATGGTGGGAGGACTCTCAGACTCCTTACATACCCTTTCACTGAAGAATGGCAAGAACATGTCCTCATTCAAAATCACCTGTGTACAAGCACATGTCATGCACTAAAATGAGTTCAAAAAAGGAATTTTGAAGGGTTCAACTGCTTAAATGAAAGCTCAACCTGAGCTTAGTGAGGTTTCTTGGTAAAAGCTGGCAACATTTTTGTTGGATAATATGTGCCCTTGGTGCGAATTCTTCTCATCATACGAAGATACTGTACAAAGAGAGATGGCAAACTGCTCAGTGCAGCTTACTTCCAGAATAATCATGCTTTCTAAAGGTGATTTGCTGTCTTTTCATGCACTCTGAGAAACACAAAGGGTGGGGGAAAAAAAAAAATCAACCTCAAACCTGGACAGTGTTAAAAATGCTCCAAACCAAAGACTAGTTATTGTATTTCTCTACCAACTATTCATTAATATTTAGTCTGCACATGGATAAAATGTCAGCTGAGCTGTCCAGAAACATCTGGATGTTATGATACCTAACAAATCTAATAGGCACAGCTAATGAGCCCAAAGACGAGGAATGCATTATGTGGTTGCTGGTACAGCCTTCACCCAATGAATATAAATAGGCTTTCGTTGATCTTTTGTCCTACTAAAATGTAATCCAGTTTATTGAACTGGTGAATTGCATTAACCATTTTGACATTATTTCCTTATAAATCTAACATGGTGTCCTTGTTCTGTTCTTTGTCTGTACATAATGCTAACCAAAAGGAAAGGAAAAAATCCCACTGCAGAGAGGGGTTCCAAACCACTGATGGATGTTGATTTAAATGAGAAACATTTTTTAGAGCTCAAAGAAAAACGACATATCTGCAGAAAAGGGCTGGGGGGAGGCTGGAGGAATTCATTATAAAGGACAGATTTTATACACAGAAAGAAATTTGTTATAGACTTGAAGCACAAGTAAATGAAGGTTTGTAAGTGGAATTCAGGAAAGGCTTATGTGTCTGAAAGACTGTCTGATTTTCACTAATATAGTAATTTATCTCATGTTTACAAGCCTCACTTCACAAACTGAAATCAGCATGGCTACAACAACGTGAAATAAACTATGGTTTTAATTAATAGTGGTTATTTTACCATTCCATTTAAAATCATCTTAAAAATATTTAATAAACTGGAAGTAGGAACATGGCAATAAACATTTTCCAAAGTTGGGGTTGTATATTTAAGAGTCTCTCTTTGCCTAAGAGACAAAACATATTCTTACCTTATGTAACTTCTTCATTCAGCTCACGAAAGACCCTGTTTTGTGAAATGCAGGGTTAATTGCATTTGTGATGCCATTTTTGTTTATTGCATGTATGTCAATATAAACACAAAATAAACGCTTCTACTACCTGTATTTATAATGGCCATAGACAATACCTAGATTTTTTTTTTCAATTCACAGTTTATGAATCTGAAGAATTTGACATACAGTCTTTCTGAGGACAATTAGAACAGCTCACAGGCAGATTTTATTCCTATTACTGTATTTACTCTCATACTGACCTGTGACTCCTTTTCATTTTAAAAACACATATTTGTTTCCAGGTGACAGCAGTAAAAAAATAGAGATATAGGCACATTATAGAATTCTTGTCTAGTATCTCTGAAGCAGATATATGCATCCCCAAGGAATCAGACTGCAAAGGCAGCAAATCTCTCCACAGCTACTCTGAAAGAATAAGAAGGTGGTTCATCCCAAACACCTGAGTCCCGTTAAGTCCTTTCACCTGTAAACCTAAAGCTGTTTTCTTCAGTTTTCTGTGTATTTTATTTTCCACAGTCATTTCTCCTGCAGCTTATTCAGCTAGCTGAATATCATGAGGAAAATTTCCATGATTTCCTCAGCTTACCAGTCACATCCAGGCCCTATTTAAATGAGCATCTCAAAGACTGTCAGACTGTGGTTAAGAGCAAAGTATGGACAAAGACTTAGCAAGAAAATGCTAGGCAAGAAATGAATCCATAACCTTGACAAGGCTCATCCAAGAGAAAAAGAAAAAAAGGCAAGAAGAGCAGAAACAACTAGTTATTTCTTTGCTTTTGTGCTTTTGACTTTTAGAAAAAAAAATATAATTTATTCTAAAACCTGAATACCTACCAAGCCACAGTTTTGTTAGATAAAAAGTCACTTGAGTGTAGAATTGTTGCAGTTTTCCACACAAACATAAGCAGTGATGGTAAAAAAACCTTGCTGTGTTTGGCACTTTTTGTGCTTTTTTAACGTTGCAGGATATCCTTGCACTTGCAGGACTTGTAGTTTTTACAATACAGCAGCAGAAGAGAGAGAGATCCAGACATCATAGACATAGGACAAAGGACATAGGAGGTGAATGAGCAGCAAACTGCTGCAGTAAGAAAAGCAGCATGGCTCAGAGGAAAAGAAGAAATCACTGCCCACTTTTCAGATAACCTGAGAAGAGGAATCTGTGATTAGAATACAAGCAAATATGCTCAGTATCCATTTCTGACAATGGAAAACCAACTTATCTACTATTTTAATGAATCATCTGCTTTGAAATCAATTGTGATGAATATTGATGGCTCTGACAGCATGTCTACTGTATAGGAAAAAAATTGAGAGCTCATAAATAAAATTAAAAAAGGAGAACAATGAATGGCTAAAATATGAGAGGAAAATAAATAAGAAATCATTGATATCCCTCCAAATATTAGAACCTTTTAAATGAACAATTCTTTAATCCTGAAAAAATTAAAAATGGAGAGAAAACTCAGCCTCTCAGATTAAATAAATACTGCAATAGTAAAAGCTTTCACTGAAGTGAAAAACAAGTGAGGAAAAGATTGCCGGAAATTTACTGGTGAGCTTTTGTGTATGTACACATGGGTCAATGTAATCATTTTGGACCTGCACCTTTTAACTTTGTATACGTAATATAAAGAGAAGAGTAAATATTTTCAATCATTTTCCCCCAAATCTGTGTGGATTGTTAACAATTCCAAGGAATTTGATAAAGAGAGGGAAAATATTTACTATGCCCTTCTTTGTAACAATATAATACGTAGATCAAGGAAACACATTCAGGCCTAGTGCTTGATATTGAACAATTTGGTGGGATTGGAATATATTTTGCTTTCTGAAAACACAGGTATGACAAACATGTCTGTTTAAGATGGCTTTGGAATCAATAAGAGATGATAACAGAAGAGGACATCTCTCAGCCTTGCCAGGTTCAAACAGTCCCAAAAGGAAACTTGCAATTCAATAGGGGCTACCATGGCTTGAGAAATTCACATTCCAGTATGTATTGCAAAAATTGGTGATGGAAGATGAGAAAGCCAACATGTAAGAGCCCAGTTCTGTGCTGCCTTTATTAGATGAGAATTTCAAGTTTTTGGCATTGTAGAACATAACCAAGGGAGGCTTTTTCACCTGGCAGGATAATTCATGTGAGGGAAAATTTGTTCTCTTTCTTTATTTCACAGCACAGCAGAAGCTTGAATAAGTGGGATGTGACAGGAAAATCAGATCTTTTGGTTGCAAGTTGTGATTTTTTAAGAACCAACCTTTACAAGTACTATTAAGAATAAGAATATTAAACTACTACAAAACAATGCTTTTTTAAAACCTTTCTAAAATAATAGCTCACATCTATACTTATGCCTGGATATTTTTCTTTCCTTTTCAGAATGTTCTGTACAGTATTTCAAATAGTACATATTTATTTTCTCGGTAGTTTTTGACAGTTAAAAATTAACTTTGGGATAGCTCAAAGATCCAGTGTCATCCTCAGGTGTTTAAATTACTGTAATTACAACACCTTCTCATTGCTTGTTACTGTTAGGGCTTTTTTCCTCCGTTTATCTCTGCGTTGTTTACTTGGATGTATTGGGTCTGGCTGAGATGGAGTTCATTTGCCATAGCAGCCCTCACAGTGCTGTGCTTTGCATTGGTAGCTAGAAGGGTGTTGATAACACACCAGTGTTTTGGCTCCTGCTAAGCAGAGCTGGCACAGCACCAGCACTGTCGCCAACATTCTCCCCCTCCATGAAGGGGCTGGGATGGGCAAGATCTTGGGAGGGGACACAGCCAGGCCAGCTGACCCAAACTAACCAAAGGGATATTCCATCCCCTATGACATCAGCTCAGATATAAAACCTAAGGAAAGAGGGAGGAAGAGCATGCATTATTTATAATGTTTGCTTTCTGGAGCATCCACTGTGCATGCTGAAATCCTGCTTCCTGGGAAGTGGCTGAACATCTCTTGCTAATTGGAAATAGAGAGTAAACCTTTTCTTTCTCTTTGCTTGTGCGCAGACAAACTTTTGCTTTTGCTTTAGAAAACTACCTTATCTCAATCTATGAGTTGTTTTCCATCTTATTTTCTCTCCCATGTCCAGCTAGTAAGGGGAGTGATAGAGCGGCTGGGTGAGCACCTGGCATCCAGCCAAGGTCAACTCACCACAGGCCTTTTTGGCACCCGAACAGGGATGATCCAAAGGTAGTTATATATATATATGTCTATATCTATATATAGATCTAGCATGCTACAGTAATAGTAGCTATTGAATAGCAAGCTCCTGTGCGGGACATGGAGTTTGCTTGTTGGGCTGTTTATCACTTTATTTTGCTGAGCTTGGGAATATATTAATATAAACAATGGCTCCGTGCTTTGCCCTTACACTGACAGCCTTTTTATGCTGGGGGAGCTATCTTCTGGGGATGATAAGGGAACACACCTTCCCCTCCCTGCCTGAGATTGATGTGAAGGGTTTTCTAATGAAGTCTCCCATGGCCTTTGCTCATCCTTACATAAGCTGTTTAATACTGCTAATAATATTAACTAATAGTGTTGGCACACTATGGAGTTTGTGCCATCTGGTGTTATTGTGGTGTAAGAGAAAACAAACTTTAGGTAAGGAGACAATGAAATGTGCCCGGAGACACTCAGTTCCCAGGTGGCAGAGTGTGTGGAAGGATTTGGGCAGGTTCCTAGCGTGGTTGACACCTTCCATTACCTGTGACTTCACACCTGAACAGGTATTTGACCCTAGCAAACTGACACGTCACCTCATGGAAGGGTGCCTTGCCTACCCTGATCAAAACCAGTGGCTTCTTGTCCTGCACTTGGGCCTGGCCTTTGCCTATCAAGCCACAGTTCAGTACTCTCAGAGGACTGTGGTGGAGTCAGGAACCCAAACTGCATTTGAGGACACTATGGCTGAGGCAGGGACTCAAACCACAACATTGACACTGAATTTGCTCATAACACTAAAATATACACCTTAAATAGGATAATATACATCACTTTTTCAGCCATTTCCTGCTTGAGAATTACCATTTTGGATGCAATGCTCTTGTTAATTTCTGCCGTGCAACATATGGATAATTTCTTTCTATTTCCATTGCATTTAGTATTGCAATAACTCCTGATAGTTCTGCCAGTGTTTCTACTTATCCCTTGAAATGAAAGAATCTTCTCTGCATGCCTAATGTAACATAGTTGTTCTATACACATAGCTGATGAGCTCTTTGATTGGATTTTAAATATATAAATTATATCACATTATTTCAAGAGTTAATTAGGTCTTTAGAAAAAGTTCTGTAATTTCTAATTACAACAACCTTTCAGTCTTTGAAATTCCTGATCACGCATTTATATATAATTCCCACTATGGTCATGCCCTGTACAGTCAGACAAATGCTGCAGGCTACCTCACAACACCCTGGCACCCAAAACAGTCCAGATGTGATATTCCCTCTGACTGTCATCACTAGAGGTGGTAGACAAGGTTGCTGTTGAAGCTATTTGGGTGAATAGGTTTCAGCCGGAGGTGTGAACAACAGGGTGAGTTCTGAGAACATGTGGAAGTTGCTGATAAGAGTGGTCTAACCTGGTTCACAGTTTTATATAGGCCTAAGTAACAGTGGTCCATCTTAGAAGAAGGATGCACTGAACAACACCTTGTGACAAATAAACACAGTCCCCAGCCCCAATGTGCAGAGCTGGTTGCAGATGCCTATCTGCATAGGCTTGGTAAGCAGCCTGTGCTTTTTACAGCTGCTCAGGAGGAAACAAACATATATGCTGCAACCACCAAGCAGGAGTCCTAAGGGAAAAACTCCTGAACAGCTACCCCAGCATAGCTGTGTGGTCATGGGACTGGAAACAATACTGCGTGCACAAAGAGGTCTGCTACTTGGAAGAGCAGACACTGCTGCTACAGACAGATATTGCCAGTGGCAGCAGATAAACCCAGTCATCCAGATGACAGTTAATATAACAACAGGGATATGGCTTCAGGATCCGGTTCACCTACTTGGTCTGACTAGTAGACTGTGGGTGATATGGGTTGCAAAGGCTATACCATACCCCTAACAGACCCTAAAGCTGCCTCCGGAACTGAGAATTGAGTTAGGTCTCTCCATTTGTCTCCACACAGCCCATGGCACTGAAAAGGCATGTTGCAAAACCAAGTGTGTGGTCCAAGGGGCTGGGGGCAACCTCCTTAATAAAACAAAAATAGCCAACTTGTAAACATGTTCATCACTGCAAGCACTATTTCACAGCCCTGGGATGCAGGCAAGTCCACAATGAAATCCATTGAAGTAATTTAGCATGGTTGCTCAGGAGCTGATAAGGGTTGGGATAGACCCTGCAGCCTCTGTGTTGTTCTCTAGACCCAGACATTGACACCACAAGCCTGAACATAGCCCGTGCCATCTGCATAGACCAAAGGCCACCAGGAGGTGGGTAGGACCCCACGAAGAGTCTTCAGACAACTGCTGTGCACATCACAGCAGCACTGAAGGATCTGTGTCCCTGGTGGTGATGTACAGCTGCCCACCACATGGAATTCTACTCTTCTACTGCAGATATTGCAAAGTATGCCCTCACCAAAACTGCATGGCCAAAGAATGACCATGCATCTCAGCATGCAAAGAACTCAAAAAGTCATTGGTATGCACAGCCATTACAGGGATATGGAGCCAACTTTAGGACAGGCTCAAAGTGAGAGAAAAATACATGAGATTCATAGAGTCTAGCAAGCAGTCGCCGAGAGAGGTTGACAAGCAATAGAAGGACGAGGTAGAGCTCACCTGCCAGTCAGTTTTATTAGCTGTCCTAAAAACCCACAAAGTGCATTAATTGACATAATACTCATAATACATTTTCTCCTTTGAATGGATAGCTCATAATCCTGACAGGGACACGTCCAGCTCCAAACCTCAGTCTACACAACTTTCAAAGCAAATCTCAGTAAAGAAGCAAAGTGTTTGGACAAAAATATCCACCCACAAAACATGGATAAGAGGCATAGACAATATCAAGAGAAAGAGATGCATCCAAGCTCAGAGGGCAACTGCAGAAAGACCTTGGCAGATGTAACCAAGAATAAAATTCTATGGAAATGGGCCAAAAAATCTTCACATCTGTTATGATGGAAACAGCAGCACTTCTCCCCAGGGGAAGTGCTCAGCTGAGGCAGCTCTTGGGGAGGGGGCTATATAAACATAAACTTTGAGAAACTGACACCTTTCACAGATGCATCTCACACATGTAAAATGATTATAATCCTCAGCTGAGCATTTATATTTTCCTAACAACTAATAGTAAATATCATATATCTTTCTTTTTCCTACTATGTTACTTTTCAGTTGTCTCCATGCCTATGGAGACCATCCGTCTCCTCTGGAGGGAAGTGAGTTTTTCAAAATAATTCTAGTCATAGTTTTTACAACATTCATGATTTCGCCTCACTTTCCAGGGCTAAAACTTTTTTATTTTAAGCTTTTTTTTTTTTTTTCTTTTTTTTTTTTCCCTATTGCAATTTGTCCAGCTCTGCTTGTACGGCAGCAATTTCATGGATGAAAGCCTTCCACTGGGGGTAACAGAATATATGTAACAATTTATATTGAGTTTCCATCATGTTGTACCAGTAGCCACATAGGAATGAATTTAGGTTTGCAGCACCCTTGTAAGGTAGAGACATAATGATTTTCCTTTATTATAGATTGGAAAACAAAGACTTTATGCAACAAATCCTCAGTCAATCACAGAGCCAAGAGCAGATCTCAGCTTTCCCCAAACTGGACTTGCGTTGGCTATTGCAAGACTATTTTCCTGTCTTCAAGATGGTGTTATTTTTCAGATTAAAAGAACAATATTGTTATTATCAGACAGCTCATAAAAATGTAGGACTGAATTTACACTTGGATATTCTTTTAAAGTAGTTTCTATAACCTAATATATGTATCTTAGAGAGAGCAATGGTGCTGAAAAACTTGAGTGGAAATTTCAAAATATTTACCACTGGGGTCTGTGAACTGTTTGTTGGGTTTTGGTTTGTTGGTTTGTTTGTCTTTTCAAAGTAGCAATTATTTCTAAAGTTTTCCCTTCTGTTCTCATTTTTTACCTGGAAAGGAAGGCCTGGTGACCCTGAGCAACAGTTAAGAACACTTTGAGCACCCTCCATCTCACAGAACTAAAGAATGACAAGTTGTTAGTAATAGTAGCACAATTACCCCTTTTTTGGCAGTAAACAGTCTAGTTTTACCTCTAATGGAGCATAAAAATCAAGCCAATTTTAATGGAATTTAATAAGATGTTTGAAAATTAATTGCAGTCATTGAGATCCTGAAGTTCCAAAGTCATTACTTTGTCACTTAATAGACCCCTTTATAATTACTTCTTGAAAATTTCCCCTTCAAACATTTTCTAGGAAGTGTTACTAGATATAAGTGAAAAGTCAGAAGTATTTCTGTTAATTTCAAAATTTCTTGGGTTTTGTTCTCTTATATAGCTGTTGTCTTAAAAGTTAATTACATCCTGTCTCAAAATCTGCAGCTGAAAAAATGATAATTTAGTAATAAGTTTACACAAGCAGTTAGATAGATCAGAAGTGTTCTGAAATGCTGCACATATATTGACTATATTTAAGTAGCCAGTATTCAAACAAATCCTTGATATTAAAATGTTGTATGCAGAATACTACAAAACCAAATTGAATTCGATCTGATCTCTGCATATAAGCCTGTGCTGAACTTCCATATGAAAATACGTTTTTATAATAAAAAAGGGGAGTAGAGGCAAAAGTGAGAACAACAGTTTGCATTTATCCCCTGAGGAATTCCTGATCCTTGTAGCACTAAGTTCAGTGCTTTGTCTATAAGCAGTTTCACCATGGGGACCATCATGATGAGAAAAGCAGTGCAAAACACAAAGCAGAAAATAAGAGGCAGAGGAAAATTAGTCAGATACACACGGTTTCACATTTTTTTGATTAAGTAAGCTTAGGTTTCTTTTATTAGTACAGCAGAAAAAGACAGGTGAAATGAACACTGTAGAATGTTTGAAATATAGATGATTAATTAAATACACCTGTTTTGACTGGTTTTTTTAATGGAATGAACCTATGGGCCAACCTGCCATGGTCAAACTGTCACTCAAACAGGACTAGAGTTCTGGTTCATGGTGGTTAAATGTTGTCACCAGAATATCACAGTACTAGGTATGGAACCCTGCAACATATAGAACTGATGCAGGTATGGATACACATACTCAGACATAGTCTGAAACAGATGAAATAGTATTCATTTCACGTGCAGTTCTACAAGATATGCTAAGTTCCTGCTATGCTGGAAGTTAAACTAATTTAATGGTATCAAATAATACCTCTTATCAAAATTGCCCTGTAAAAATGTCCTGCACAATAAGATTTCTCACTACAATATATCACTATAGTATGGATGTAGTTGCTGGGACTATTGAGAAATTAATGAGAAAACAGGTCACTGAGCTAAGTACTTGCTATAAGCACCTACTCATTAACAAGGTACTGTTTCACAGAATCTCATATTTTATTTTCATACAACACTACTATGAACAATTACCTCCTAAGAACATCATTAAGTTTCCAAAACCAATCTCTCCAAAGAAGCAAAGTTTCAGAAATCTACTTTTGCACCCTTAGAATAACCTCATCTTTACTGCCTCTGCTGACAGTCTTCAGCTGCATGGCCATGTTTTGATCTACATGACCAAATACATGCTTTAGCCTACATCAGAACTTTCCCATGTCCAGTGCACACAAGGGTTAATGCTTGATCCTTATCTCAGTATTTTCTCTTGGGGTTGGGTTTTCCCTTTTTTTTTTTAGTACCTGATCCAAACCTATTCCTGATTCAGGTTTTTAATTTCCTTTTGGCTGGGTTATGGTGCTCACCGATAAACTATGTTCAGTCACTGAGGCCACTTTGCATCACTGTAAGTTGTTGATAGGAGTGGTCAGAGCTGGCTCAGGCTCCCTCTGACTGTAGACCAAATTACCCGGCTCAGTGCTGTCGCACAATCCTCTCTTTAGGGATCAGTGGAAATTCTTCAAAGGCAATGCCAAGCACTCTAATTTCCTGTCAACAGTGATATCATCTCCCTTTTTCTGCCCCTCAGCTATCAGCAATGGTTTGTGTCAGCAGATATCGTGTCTCCTTCAGCAAGGAGGGAAAAGGCATCCCTAAAGTTTCAGGGAGAAGTGGAGCCCATGCAATGACCCCACAGAACAACAGTGCTAGCTGTCCCACTCCCCCTTTCCCAGGAGAGATGTTCTGTCATGCTGACTCTCCCGTGCTCTCCAAACAGCATGTTCCTTCTCCTCTGCTTGAGGTCCACATTTCATTGTCTCTGTATGTTCAGGTCTTCATTCAAAACCGCAGGTGGCTGCAAGTATTTGCATGCTTCACTGCTAGAGTAGCAGCTTATTAAAAAAAAAGGATGCACACAGTTCAAACTGCAAGAGAAGAAAAAAGGAAGGGCAAAATGAATTAACTTGTAGACCTGGAAAGGGACATTGCCCCCATTGCTAGATCCCCAGTCCTGCCTGGCATGCCAGCTATGAACAAAGGAGTTAGACGACTCTTCTGCTATCATTTTATTGTCCCCATCATTCTGCTCGAGGTAACAACTAGTTACTTCTGCCTCTATGCTTGAAAATCCAAAGGTGCTGGAAGGAATGATATGGAGACACATGAAAGCAGTGGTTACCTGTGAAAAACTCTGGAGCCCACTCGTCAGGACATACAAGCTTTCCCACAAAACCAAAAACTGAGAACCATTCTCCAAGTCTGCCTTTGCCTACTGACGGATCTTTCTTATCTGTAAGTGACTTGTTTCTTCCACTGCTTACCAACTTCTGCAACAACTGAGCGGGAAACACGCAGAGACCTATCTTTCCTTGTTTTTTGTCCAGCTACTCAGGTCAGGTCCATTGTGGACAGCAATTGGTTCTGAAATGCTGAAAGAATGACTATCCCTGACTGACGGTTGTACTTCTTTCCACCAGGGTTCCAATGAAAATGGCCAAGAATAAAAATAAGGATATTTGCTTTTTGAAAATAGTCTTCTTTTGTTTGTATGATTTACACATTCAAGAACATGCACTGAACATCAACACAAAAAAAAATCAATATTTTATGAGCCTCAAACTTATGAGAAATCTGCTTTTTCTGGAATAAGAATATGGAAATGTTCAAAAGAATTCTTCTGGAAATGTTCATGCAGCTTTATCAAAACTAATGTTCAAGGATGATTTTAGCATGGCACAAATTGAATCCAAAAGTCTAGTGAGGCTAAATATTATTATTGGTAATTTTCTACTATATGAACTGTGAAATGGACATAAGGATCCTTACGAGTATCAAGGTTTGTTTACTTCCAAAATTGATTAACTAAAATTTAATACAGCACAAATACCTGCTGTATGGTTAAAAACGGATATTACCATTCCTTACTTTGGAAACTGTATGGTTTTCCCCTTTAATGAATTGGCAGTTAGAATTGTGGAGCCATAAATCTTGGTCCTGAAAAACAGAATCACAGAATGTACTAAGTTGGGAGAAACCCACAAGGGTTCAACTCCTGGTCCTGCACAGTACTAAGAGATTTAAGTTTATCTAAACTTTAGTGTAATTCCAGAGTTAAAAAAAAAATAAGAAAAATGTTTCTGAATCTCTCTTTATAAAGTATATATTTATATCAGGTGATCGAATAGAATTGACAGTCTCACAGGGTAAGACTTTGTCACCCAGAAATGTTTATGGGTAAGTAATGTGAAATACACTCTCGGAGAGGAATTGAAGACTTATCCTCCTTTTCATTTGGGGCTAATCTTTCAGACTGGAAAAAATAGTTTGCAAATACGAAAATGGGTAAGTTTTTAGATTTAGAGTTATTTATAAAAAAAGCTTTTTAAATTCTGTAGTTTTGCAGTGTTCTGAAGACAGCTGGCAGCACTGTAAATTTTGAGGAGATGTCTGAGACACTTCAAAATACATTGCTGTGTGTTTGTTTAAAACACTGACTTCTGCATAAAAATATATCCATTGTATATATTTTTTTTCATTACTTCATTGCTTTTCACAGTAAGTCTTGTTTTTTGGAGCTATCACCATGTGGTGATAGTAAAACTTTAATGTATTTCACTTGTCTACCTCATGTCATATAATCATCCCTATTACATTTATACAGCGTTGGACTTCTGTGCAAGACATACATAACATAAAGCTAAAAATATCATTCTAGTCAAATGAATAGCTGTGCTTGCAATAGTCTTTAGCACTATCAAGTGGCAGTAGGTAATCTGCTGCCACTGTGCCTTATCTTCAGTAGGACGAATTATGGATCACAATTTGTCCTTTAGTGTTCACATGCACTTAAAATGTTCATCTACCAGACACATAACACAACTTATTTGAGAATGCACATTTCTGAATGGGCTTTTGACTCACAACACATTTGACTGCAAACAAAATGAAATAGGAACCTTTAGCCATTACTCATGTGGGGATAAGTTGTAGATACATGTACACATGCTGGGCTGGGTAAATGGCGTTCATTTCCTAGGAGAGTATGTGACTTGTGGATTTTTTAAATTTTTAGATTCTCAGTTTGGAAAGCACCAATTCATCATCTAGTCAGACACTTGCTCTGTTGCTAGCCCTGCAGTTTAATCCAGTTACCCCAGTGCTGAGATCAGTGAGTTGGATTCAGCACTACAAACAGAGTTTCTGAAACTGCATCCACATCTGACCCACTCAAAAGAGAAGCTATTCTTTCATATGGGCAGTTTAATTCAGTGATTCATCATCTGCATTGCATAAAAACATATGCTCTTCTAAATTCTTAGCTATATTACTACATTGTATTGCTCCCTTTCCCCCAATGTGAGTGTAATTATTTATGTTTTCTTGTACTATAGATACATTTGATGACTTTCAATAACTTATACAGATGGCTAAATTCTAATCTTACTCTAACCAATAAGACTTATGAATGTAAACTTAATTCATACTCCTATTTAATGCATGTATCAATAAGAACTTTGCTAAAAAATTATCTTTTTAGTTATCGAGAAAGATATTTACCCTTATTTTATTTGTCACTACCTGAATGATTTCAATATTAAAATAGTGTGCCTTCTCAGCCATATGAAAGTGGATCAGATAGTCCCAAAAAATATACTGGATTCCCAGAAGAAAAAAACCTTTTGAATTCTAAACTCTAAACTTTCTTCTTTTCTGAGCATCAAAATCTGAGAAAATTATGAATGCATTCTGAACTGTAATTGAGGCACTGTTATCAATCACTAGTCTAAGCATTTCTTCTAATCTTTCCTCTTTTACAAAGCTCAGATTCTGGGATGTGCAAGACCCATTGGCAGTGGTTCATCCTCTGCCACGGGGGCTTGTGATTCAGCCAGACCTTGGTACTTTAGACAATAAGTGCATTTCACTTCTCTTTGGGAAAAGTAAGGAAAAAAACCAAAAAAATCATAAACCCCAAACAAATAGAAAAACAGATACTTGCTGACTTTAATTTATGCTATGCATTTGGGAAAAATGTGTTCTTTTGAGCTACCCCTGCAGCTATGCAGTCAACAGGGAGCTTTCTTGCTATAATATGTGTAGTTGTACACTTTTCCGTCTACTCCAGATATCCAAATGCAAAATCCAGCATTCAGAGACATGATGTGGATTTCTGACATTCCCAGAGCACCCAGGGTCTGGAAGCTGATAAATGGATTATAATGAGATATAAACATAGTATTTTTAACCCTGGCAGATTTGAACTAGTACCAATAATATTTCTCATTTCATATGAGAAAAAACAGTATGCATGCTGATCCACTAAAAAGTCTAAAACTTGGCAAATATAAGCAACATTTCTTAGGCATTATTAAACAGTTTCTATTTTCACTTTCACTAAGACAATGGGAAAATTAAAAAACATGGTCATTTTGAGGATGTCTTCTGAAATTTCAGATTGTTAGGTCAAGCAATATAGGGATAGCTTTCACTGTTTCAGAATATGAACACCCTGTTGCTTTTATAAAATACAGGAATGGGTTGCAGCTCCTTGTGGCTTGTGCCATCCCTTTTTGTGAACTGAGAGACAGGTTATACAATGGCTCTTCAAAACCAATGTTTTATAGAGGGGGTCATGTACTGCAAACAAAGCTGTCATATGGAAGACCTTTCAAGACAAAATGCTACAATCTTTACAAAATATTATAGTACATTTTAGCATTGTACATTACACTTCTAGATTACTCATGTACTGCTTGCCTTAGCTGTCACAGTAGGATTATTTGGAGGGGTGGGGATGAAACCAAAGCATTTTAATTTGGGGTTTTATTCTCTGGAAGCACATGAGGGCTAAAAAGCATCTAACTAGGCTGTCTAATTGTAACAATACTAACAATTACCACCGCAATTTTGGGGTGATACCCTACAAAGAATGACAAGGAAGACAGTTGTGAACCAGAAAGCTGTTAAAATATGTGGACAGGCATATAATATTCTATACCATTCAGTGATAACACAAACATCCTTTCTGGCCCTACTTATGAGGTTTGAAAGCACACCACCATGAAAATTGGTCTCACTAGATAAAGAGGCAGAGCTATGCTGGGTGTGTGGACAGAGGTGTTCAAAAAAGCCATTCAGCCCTTTCACTACTGTGATGAGGAAACTTTTCTGGGAAGAAAAAACTGTAGTAGCTATTTCTGTGCAAAAGCTGGAACCAGTTATCTTGTTAATAGATAAGAAAACTATTAGTGAATTCATTCAAAGTTTAACAGAGAATCTTTCCATCAGTCCAGCTTCTATAGAAAACAAAGTGTTTTGGACTGAAACACATTTTACAGTCTTCCACTCATCCAGCTTAAGAATAGCAAGCTTATTCTTATGTACACATAAATAGTCCAAGATGCAGTGAGAAAATTATAATTAAAAATTACAAACCAAAGTCTAAGTTGTTCTGCATAACATAAGGGTTCCATAAAAAAAAAAGTCATAATTAGCATTCAATACCATCAGTGTATAAGAAATAGATGGAGATTTATATTAAGCAGTGAGATTAACTAGTGCAAACTGAACCATATGTCAAACCCAAAGCCCATTAGACTTTCTGGATTCTGTATAACCATGTCTGACTCATCATTGAATTTGGGTCATTCTTTATGCAGAGTCTTTTATGGCACAGAATTTCTCCAGTCCTAAACCTTGAATGTGCAATATATCTAACTTCTAATGACAATAATAATTGAAAATATTATTATTACCTTTATTGTTATTTCACTAGTTTTCATTCCCAGATGGCTCCATTTTAGGTTCTGACTCCATTGTGTTAAATTTTCTGTATGAATAGAGACAAAAAGACTCTGTAGAGAAGTGGCTTCAACTTAATTTCTAACGTTACAATAAAGCAACTGTTGCAAATACCAGAGAGTGAAGGGAGAGACAGCAAAAAAAAAATCCCCCGCATTTATACTGGCTGGTAGCTGCACTGTTTCATGGTTCTCGTCAAGCTGAATGTGTTTCTAAAACTATTTGTCCACAAATTTCAGTGGTCCTCTATTTATCTGTTGTCAAACATGATTGATTTACTGTAAGAAATATGGAGTAAGACACACATACTGATCAGAATCTGATATATCCATGTTTCATTTTGATCTCTCCTTTTGTACACAACAGTGTTTTTATGATATGAAGTGTTATTTATGATTTTCTGTTTGAAATATATATGTGAAATGAAAACAAACTCAAAGCAAGAATACTTTGGAGGAATGACTCCTAACAAAAAACCTGAAATATTCTGTCATCTGGCATGCTCATGGTACAGTTGATAACAAACAGAGCAACCAAGAAAATTCAGTTCCAGGGTTTCCTGTATTTATTTTTTTTTAGTTTTCAAGATGACAGGTCTCTCTGTCTTTCTTTCTCTGCACAAATAAGATGTTGCGAACTAAAACATGAAAAAAAGACACTCTCTAAATGAAGAATTCACCTGACTGTATTTAACAAGCACTAAAATCTATTGGTATCATACAGAAAACAAAATGATGAATCTATCCCATAATGGGTTTTTTTGGGTTTTATATTATTGCTAATGATTATATTTTACTATACACCCACAGGTCAATTGGTACTTCCCAAGCATAAGGGGACACATATCATGTCAGGAAGAGTGACAGATAAAACTGAGACAAAAAATTTGATACTCTGGCAGGATATTAAGCATGAAGGTTAGAAGAGATTGTCTAACTTCTTAGGAGCTCCTTCTCATTTCCCTGGTTTTAACACCCTTTCTTACAAATAAATAAATAAACCCCACTGTAATCAAATCTTATCTCTTGAGTTCATGCATTAATCTCATCTGCAAACTAAACTTTAGCAATTAGAAAAAATACTGGAGAGGACCCAGAGACTGAAAAATTCCATGATTTTACAGCCAAGATAAAGTGAAAAGGAATATTACCTTGGGAAGATGTACTATGGTTCATCCAAACAGGAATGTTAGGAAAGCAAGGCTTAGTAAAAACTGGGACAACCACCTGAAACACAGCAGGCAACTGGTAAAGGGGGAAATGTAAACATCCAAATAACTGTTTGGAAAAATGTAGTTAAGGAGTCATGTCAGTGGTATGTTTCCAAGCTGAAGCAAACCCTCTGGGGCTGTTACTGTTCAGAACTTAAATTAATGACCTTGTACAGTGGAGTAGAGAACACAGCTTATAAAACTTGTAAATCATTCCATACTGGGAAGGGTTGCAAATACTTAAAAGGACAGGATTAAAAATCAAACCAATTTTGACAGATTGGAGAAATGGCCTGGAAAAGTAGTTGTAATTTAATAAATATAAATATAAAGTTTTAAACTATGTAGAAATAATCATCTTTACAGACAAAGAATGGGGAGGATCTGGCTAAAATCTGAAAGGCAAGTTGTTAACAGAGTGAGCACATACAAAATTAAAATGATTTTGTAAAAAAACCCACAAAAAAACAAAACAAGGCAAAATAGAACCAACCTATGAATATCACACTAGTATGTACAAATATCTGCATTCTAAGATTTAGAATAACCCTCTTATTTGGATCTGATACAAATGCAGTGGGAGAAGTTTGTAATACAAGATCCAGTTGGAGAAAAACAGTGAGAACAAGAATGATCAGACAACTAAAGGACATGATTTCTGAAGAAAATCTAAAGGAGCTGAGTTAACCAGTTTAGAGTAAAAAAGTCATGACAATAGATTTTTAAATACATGGAAGATTAGTTTCCAAGATTCTGATGATAAACTGTCTTGTCATATTCACTTTAGCTAGAACAAGAATCAATAGGCTTAATTTGCAAAATGATTAAGGGTAAGGAAATTAATTACAGCAGGCAGAATAGTTAAATAGTACAATGCTCTATATAGAAGTTTCTGGGTTTTTTTGGTTTGGTTGATTGGTTTTGTTTGTGGGTTTGGAGGTTGGTGCCTTTGTTTGTTTGTTTGTTTTCCTCCTTGAAAGACAGCTAGAATAAATCAGGTGACTTTCTAAGGTCTAGAAACAGGTAGATTGCTCTAGTATTTCTGTAGGGTAGATGATCTCTTGGCCCCTTTTCAAACCCTATTTTCTATTATTCTACCTTCAGTGCATCTACTCATAATTCCTATGCTTCTGTGTCATACATGACTGTTTGAAAAATGTATTGATAAAAGACAATTTTCCAAATAGAGGAAATATAGGAAACAGAATAGAGGCCATCTTCCAGCTTGTGAAGTGAACACTTTACAGTCTGGCCAGAGGTGCAGAACCAGAGCACAGCACTCGGTTCCACTCTGATAGTGGAACTGGAGATCAAGGGAAAGTGAGAAAAGAGAGCAAAACTGATCAGAAAAGTGTGAAAAATGTGCAGATGGATTCAATGCATTTAGGAAGGAAACCTGATACAATCAGGACTTTTAAATCTCCTGTTATTAAAAAAAATACTATTTTCCTATAAATAGAGTGTAGGCATGCAAGCTACAACATGTATCTCTCCTTAGATTAATAGATAATAGAATGTGTGTGATCACAGGAGGGTGTACATGTTTGTTTGTTTGCTCAGACATAAGAAAAAGGAGCAATGAGACATCTCTCTATGGGGGAAGACAGGATTCCCAATTTGTGTCTTCTTACATGAACAGTTTGCATGAAATCTACTGAACAAAAAGCTTAATTCTTGCCTGACTAATCCATTCCAATCTTTACTCACAAGTTACAGGGAGAAGCTTTTCATATTAAGACTGCCACTGGCCAGAAATTTTCCAGTAAGAACTTTTTCTCATTGAAAATTAAAATCCACCAAAAACCAGACTGAAATGACTTAGTGCAAAGTCTGAGATTCAAGATTAGAGTGTTTGGGATTTTTTTTAAAGTCAGAGAGAGACAAGGAAGGACAATAGACATGATACTGGTAATTTGAACATGGTGTTTCTGTGACAGATCACTTGATTTAAGTTTTTGTTTTCTGTTCTTTCACAGTGCACAGCTCTGCCCGTGGCACACTCTGATGCTGGTCTTTCTTATTCTGTTCTCTTCAGGGGACAGTGGAACAACTATCCCCTTTATCTATGCAATGGACCATTGACTAGTGAAAGGCCTTGAGCCTGGTTTACCAGGTGACACTCATTATCTCACTTCCCAAACTTTCAGAATATCATGGTATTAAAAAAAAACCCCAAACCGCCAACAAAAAAATTCAGAAAAAAAACAAACAAAACCCCTAAACAGTAAAGAGTAAAAAAAGAAATGAGCTAAAGTTGATGAGACCTTGCCCTTTAGCACTCTGGTCAATGTCTTCATCTATGTTACTGACTGGGAGAAATGGGAATTCCTGAGATTTTTATACTTACTGCTTGATTTTTTTATGACTAAAGATTTTTACAAGAAAACTATTGGTAGCTCAGTTATGCAATAAATACCTATGTATTATATATCTGTATTTTAAACTCAAAATAAAACCCATGTTCTTGTGTTAATCCTGTTCTCACAGTTCATGTTTATCTGGGCTCTCTATTTACTACCTTTCTTTGAATTTTGGTTTAATTATTTATCTGGAGTTTAATTAATTTTATTCTAATCTCTCTTTCAACCAAAGCCTCAAATGACCAGAGGTCCCCTCCTGTTCTTATTTAAGTACATGGTATATTAACTTCAAGCGATACAGGATAAAATCTCTTATGGTTGCAGAGGACCAGCGTTACATTTCGATCCATTTCATACTAATAATACATTAATTTTCTTTAGAAAAGTTAGAGATAAACCAATGTACATGGATAGTGGTAAGATGTAATTTGAAATTGTGTTCTTATATGACACAGCTGAGTGCAATAACAGAGTAAAAAATAAGTCCATTTGCTGCATTGTAGCTGTGAGACTGAAAGGATGCAGAAGGGCAGTGACTATTTATATGATAAAAATGCTACATGCATATTCCCACTTTTCATTCCATCCATAAACTGAGAAAAGGAATTTAAAGGACTGGAGAAAAAGGCAGGTAATATAAATCTGCTCATCATGGGACTGACTGTTCATTATTTTATTTTTTTCCCTGGCTTTTTAAGGATACAAAGCATTCTACTGTATTTTTAAAACTGCAGTTTGAACAGCTCCATTTAGCAGTGAAAGTATCTAAGGATATTTGAAAGCACAAACCAGAGGCAGATTTAAACAGATTTGATTGGTATGACTCACTGAGACCCCACATTCAAAAGGACCTACTGGGATTGCCACTTATGTTATTTACTGAGAAATAGCAGGGATACAGCTCTCTGCATGGTCAATATGCACCCCAGACATGAAAGTCTGGAAGGTAATTGTCCATGATGAAGCTAGTCACCCTGGACTCTTACAAGCATTAGATCCTAATTTCTCTAATAAACATCTAATGCTATGAAACGTGAAAAAGATAGGACAGAGGAGCTTCTGGTGGTATTTATATTCCTTGACTATAAAGTAACTATTAGATGCCTAAATGAGATAAGGTAATACTGAGAGCTCAGATAATTAGTTTTATCTCTCATTTCTTTCACTTCTTGTCCCAGGCCAAGGCAAGGAAGCTGAGTACAGCTATGCCACCTCTATTCTTCTTTTGCTCTTCCTTCCTCTGCAATTCTTCCTCTGGTACCTCTGCACCTGGACACACTAGTCAGGTATCACACATTTTTATATCCATCATAAGACACATATTTTGGTTCCAGCCTCCTACTCTTTCATTGTGGAAATTGCCTCCCATGCATTCACAGCATAATATTTTGGCATCTTTTCTGCTCTTGTGACCAGCAACGTCAGTAGCAACCACAGAGGGCTGCAGAGCAGTATAGAGGCTGCAAAACTTCCAAGGCGCTGGGAGTGCACTTTTGAGGGGGACTGGTGCTTGGAAGCATTCCCCTAATAGTCACATGAGCACTGAGTGGGCTTTGTGTTATGGCAGATACACAGGCACTATCATGGCTGGTCTTACACGCTTTGAGAGGGGGTTCTGTTTAGATGTGCTCAGGACTTTCTGCAACTGCTGCTGAATTGTCTTTTTTAAACACAGGAACATATTTTGGTGGTCACATTACATACTAAAAGCATACAGCCATATCATACTGTAGAGAAAAGTCACTTTTCAAGAATATACTTTGAAATGGTTAATTTAATAGATAATTAGGACAGGACAGAGGCAAGGTACCTCCTGACTACAAAAAAGGCCACAACAACCAAACCCCTAGATTTCCTTCAGAAAGTATATTTGTCACTGTCACAGCTTGCCTACATGCTGAACAATACCAATAAATCTATTTCAGACTTGTGTTTCTGACACAGCAGATCACATTTGTCCCTTTTTAGTGCAGCTTTTTTACTCTGTTTCTTGGGCAGGAACCACATGGCAGTTAATATTAATATGATCTTTCTCTTGTCCGGGTATGTAAAGTTTTTTTCTCTCCTTTTGTTATCACTCTATATATACAACTACAATAAATGTCAAGAAGTGACGAGCAGTAAAACAATTTGTTTGCTTCCTGCTCCTGTGTAAGTCAGACAACAGAAAAAAAGACATCCTACAGTAAGATATTTTAAAGACAAATATTTTATCCAATGTTGGTGAAACAGTGAGTGACACTGCTGTTCCTCTTCTAGAATGAAACCAAAAACAAGTAAAGAAGACTCTTCTGAAGTGCAGAAATGATGTGGTGCTGTCTCAATGCCATACAGCAAGTCATGTTCATCCCACCCCTTTTCAACAGGTCTTCCAGAGCCACCCACCTCTTCTTAAAAGCTTAATCTCTTTAGAATACCCTGTTCCTCCCATTTCAAAGACTAGTTTTAAAGTACTCTTTTATTTAAAATAAGAAGATTTTGTAAATGTCATATTCTGCCTCAACAAAACAAAACAGCTTCTCCATTTCTTCTCCCTCCCTTTAAAACAAAACAACTTGAATTTTTATTAGCATTACTTAAACTGCACCTTTGTTTTTTAAAGTAAGTGCTGAAATTTTTTCTCTAATAAATTTATCAGACTTGTAATCTAAGAGTACATATAAAAGTTTGCATAGAATTAATAAATTATGAATAGATCATTCAATAAATCTTCAAACATCTGTTAAAAATCCCAGCAGGCTGTTAGGTTACTTATGTCTAGCTTATAACCTTGAAGCAGTGGGCATGTATAGCAATATAGGAAGTATTTGTTCATAGCTGTAATTGCTCTTAATTACTTATTAACCCTTCATTATTGTAAAGGACTACATGAGTTTTTTCACACTACTCTCTATCTATTGAGTTTCTGGACTAATAAAGTGCACTGAGTACCTCCTGGCTCCAAGAACCCATATTTTTGGCAATGCCTTGCAGCAACCGTAGGAATTTTGCCACAAATCTTTTCTTCTGAGAGCTTTGTGTGTGATGTTTGGGACACAGAAGGGCTCAGAGGAGGTGAAGGGAATCAAAGTAGCTCACAGCTTTGGTTTCTTGTGCTTTACTGACAGCCTATTGACATTTCTAAAATATTCCCCCAGCATAACTTCCTTTCCCACTTCCCACCTCTCACTTGAATCAGAGAGACTAAAAATAAAGTAGAAAGTTACTCAGAGGCTGAGTCCTTCTTCTACAATATTTGTGAATATCAGACTTAAAACCTAAGCGGTTGAAAGGATATTAAACTCCTCAGAGTACAACGCTAGTGCAGCCCCTGGAAAGGCTCCCTGGAATGAGCCATTACACAGATACCTCCTCTTCTGCTTTACCAGATCAGTGGTGTTGGATAGAACATTTTAAGGAGAATGAACAAATCTTTCCAAATTAAGAAAAAACAAGATGAGAAACAAATACAAAAGCAAATCTCATCTCTCCAGCTGGGGCTGATAAAGTAGGCTCCCATGTAATTTTCTCAGACTCAGATGTGGATAATAACTTACTTGCACAAGGTGATACAACACTTTTGCTAACTTTTTCTTCTCTACTTATTAATGTAAACACACATGTACTTAATTGCTCTGTAACAGACAGGCTGATGTGGTGCAGATCTGTCTAAGCTTGAACTTAGGCATTTTTTAAAATTCTGAATATTCTTCCTTTTTCCTTCCCATCCAATAATCCAACTCTCCACTTTTCTACGTAACCAATGTCTTGGAAGTGCTTAGAGTGTATCAGAGTCCTTATTATGGAATAGATGCTTGATTGGCAGGGGAAAGGCTGAATGACTAGATGAGAAGCTGGAACAGAAGAGAAAGAACAAGAGTTGCTTGAAGAAATTGAGCAGCTTGCCTGCAGAAATAATAATAGATGGGAAAATGGGGATGAAGGGCCATTGATGCTGGACTACCCCCTACCTGGAACTGACCAGGGAGATCAAGTACTCTAGCATCTTGGAAAGGTCCCATTTCAAAGGCAAAGCTGTTTTTCAAAATAAAGGTCAGTCCATCACTGTGGAGTTGAAGAGGGGTGGAGGAAAGTCTTCCTTCCTTAAAGATCCTTTCCAAAACCTGTGTACATGGAGACGTGAAAGATATGTACGTGTTCATCTTTTAAGAAGAGACTCTTTTTGTTTCAGTTTTTCCCCATAAGACATTTTTTTTTTTTTTTAAGGTAGCTGCCTTAATTTTGAAGGTATAAATTAAGAAGGGGAGCCTTGGCTGCCATACTACTTTCCTGCAACATACCCGAGTAACACACTCCTTACTGCACCATACAAAGAATAGAACAACTGGAAGACAAAAGTGGTCAGTCTTAGAAGTCAAACAGTCTGGCACCACAAAATCTGCCACTGTAGTAGCTCCATCATGTACGAGTATCTGTGCTCATCTCCAGAGCCAGGAACTAAGAGCAATCCTCTCCTGAACTCAGGGAATTAGAAAGCATGTGGTGTCCTGCAGCTGACTCTACTCATGGCCAAATGGCATTCAGCTGGTGGATGAAACCTGACTGTCCTAACTGAGCTTAATCCATTCATATCATACTGATGAAACACTGACCACCTGAAGGTACTGCTGTAAACGAAGCTTGACTCTGTCTTTGTTTTAATTTCCCACTATGTTTTCTGTATATATTTATAACAAATGCGGATTATAAATAACATAAGTATATTGATAAATTGATTCAGCCGCTCACAATGAGATTGCTAACCTTTTGCAATTAATTTGTTAAAATTATCATAAGATATTGTCATGTTTAAATAGTTTTGAGTACAGAATATTCAGGGATGTAACAAGTTCCCAAATTGACATAAACTGAGAAACAGATTAGTATATCAATGGAATACATGAATTCTAATATGAGTTGAATTTAAATGTAAACAATCTGAAAGCACTCAGACACACTAGGAAGGAAACCTATGCCAAAGAAATTTTGATCAAGTAGCATAATACTAATCTATTAGATTAGTAGTCCAGCATTTTGTGACTTATTACAGAAGAATAAATAGAATAAAACTGCTACTTTCTGGAAATGAGAATACAACAGATGTCATGATAGAAAGGTCATGATAACTTGATTCCCATACATTTTGGCAATATAACATTTGATCTGAGTTTGACAGCCACAGCTCCAGTATTCTGAGTTCATGTCTCACATTCACTTCTAATGTCACCTCACTCACATCTGACACAACTTTGATTTCATAATCTTTATGTTCACTTCCATCTGCAAGTGTATCAGCAATGATACCCAAAAGACTACCAGGATTCTCAGTGATTCCTCTGCCATAACTCTTGTTCATGTTCCAACTGCATTTCAGCTTTATTGCTGTGGTTCCTGATCTACCTAATCATAGCTCCTCAGATGAAAACTTCATTTACCCCATCCCTATATATAAATGACTGTTGCTCCTCCAACTTCATTAATTTCATTTATGCTTTTGAGTTAATTTTCATGCTTTATCTCTTGTTCTGAGATATCAAGTCTCTGAAGCTTAATCTGCTCCAGCAGAACCATCTGTTAAAAGCCCATCTCTAGCCAGCTCCCTCCTTACTGCTTCCTCAGGATTGTCTGGGGAATTTGCTGCAGATGTTTTGCATGACAGGCAGCCTTCCCTGTTCCTTCAGGCTTGAACCATGAACCAGGCTTGCTCCAGGTTCTTCCTTTATCTTTACTCACTTATTTCCCTTGACTTGTTGTCATGTCAATATGGGTATGTGGGCATACACAGGACTTTTGTCAGTGGTGGCTGAAAAAGGTGCTACTCAAAACAGATGTGGCTGTTGAAAAAGATGGGTTCAAGGGCAAGAGGAAGAGGACAATTCCCAGTTTGCATAATGCAGAAAATAATATTTAACTGAGGTGATTTCCCCCCACCTTTAAAATAAAAATTCCATCTTCAGAACTTTTTTTTTTTCCTGGATAAAACATCATTTGTGTATTTTAGTGCTCATCATCTCTCTACAGCATACAGTTTTTGCATAATTTGGTGTTTTCATGTGACCTAGGGGCAGCAAGCAGATTTAAGGATCATGCATGTAGGGATACTTTATAGTCATTTGGACATTACTTATCAGCTGAGAGCAGCAAAGTTTTTAATGTACTTTTCAAAAAAGTGCATTCTTGCTGCAAGAAGTACAGGAGAGAATTGGAGGACTCTGCCTATTCTCTACTTACACCTGTCATGGACAAAATGAAGAACTTAGACATTCTGTACACAGAAAAGTCCTTGACCCTGTGTATGCACCACTCACCAATAGCTAAAATATCCCTCTGTTATTAACACTGTTTTGGACACAGATCTCAAACACAGTCCCGTCCAAGCTACCATGAAGAGAATTAACTCCCTCACAGCCATAACCAGTACTCTGGTATCACCAGCATTAAGTCTTATGGATACTTCTGAAAAGGCCTGCAGAGAAGGCAGCACACCTCACCTATGCATGTGCCAGAAGATGATGGGCTGTGAAAAAATCAGGTCCTTTGACCTGTGAGCAGTCAACAACCCTGGAGGGACACCTCTGCACCCTGTTCTGATTTCAAGGTAGGCATAAGTTTTGAGGCATGTAGAATAGGGGTAGTGACAGGGTTTTTATGATAAGGGCTAAGGTCAAAATCCAAGGCTCCTACTTATTTGATTTGGACTTCAAATTTTTACATTACTTCTGGTGTGAATGGATGCAGTGAGGATTACTTTCTGGGCAGAGAAATACTTCAGAACTCAACCTCTTCTACTGAGAAGAGTTGTCCTCCGATTCTATTTGATCTGGTTTGATTTGATCTGATTTCATTTTGTTTCATTATGTAAAATATCTGAACATCTGGAAACATGCACTTTAGTTACCAAGTAAAACTGGTTTTGCTCATTGTGACAGGATTGCACTGAGTGGTACAGTTTATATGACCACAATAGCAATTTTAGTGTCAGATTGCAGAAAGCTGGTGCAAAACTAAAAGCAGAGGAAAAAAAATGCTTAAAAAACAATAACATCCCTAGGACAATAACACTGGACAACTGAATTGATGACCTGGAATATAAATTCAAATTAAAGAAACATTACACTATAAGAATATTGGAGGCACAGCAACAAAAGAAAAAAATATGATGCATCATAAAAATGAGGAGACTGAGTAATTTTGAACTCTTTCTAGATGTGCAGCAGTGTGTTGTAATCATGAGAAACCTAATCAGGTAATGGCTTCCCAGTGCTTCCAAAATGTGTGTCTGTTGGACTGAGGCATCGTGTTTCTAAACTGCCACATAAATTTGAGTCTAATTTTCAGGGTTCAATACTTTTATTGAGATTGCAGTTTTTCTCTGTCAATGTCAGAAATGTATGAAAGCATTTATGAACATTAAAAGAGGAATGAAAAATATATGACCTTAGAAGGGACATCGCTCTATCCTGCCAACCTGGGATTCTATGATGGCGGAGTAATGGATGCTGAATTCTTCTGAGTCACATACACATGTCATTGAATTTCGGGGAAATAAAAAGTGTAGGAAGCCAAAGGGAAGGACCCAGCTATATACTACATAGTGAACTCTATCCCAACATTTACTCAGCTGTGTCATATTGCCACCACTCCAATTTTACTGTATCCTCAGCAGAGGACATTGTGTTCTGGCCCACTGGATTCTTGCCCAATCCAATAGTTGTGTACATCTTGCTGGTGCTCTCCTGACTGGCAACTTTTACTCCGTGGTGCTCAACACAATACTTTGAACTTTCTCCTGGTATTAGTCCCTTCTGTATTTTTTCCTTAACTTATACCTTTGCCATTTTTCATTACCATGCAAGATGAGTCTCCAAATGTCACAGGCATATCTGGATCATAACCATTGTAATTCTAATTGTTGGACAGAAAAAAAAGCTGGATTTTTCAAAAGGTGTTATGCTGGGTTCTTTGATTTAAAGATTTACATCTGTTAATGTTGGACACCTGATTGGTTTTCACTTTGAATTAATTCATAGCAACAAAAATGTTTTGTAAGATGAAAAACTAAATAATTCATATTATGGGATATACTGTCAATATAGATGATTTGCCAGCTCATCTATATTTCTCTTTATCTGTTGTGATACTGGGCTTAGATAAGGAAATTTTTTTATAGAGTTGCTGTGATGTTCTTGAAATTTTAAAAATGTTGTTTAAAATTTAAAAAGAGTTAGTTATGTTCTGCTGCTGTTTTCTTGCACCCTAAAAATGCCAGTTTCCATCAGAGAATAAACTCTCTTCTCATCATTCCATTACATGAAATAGACTATGTGAAAATCATAGAAATTAGAGAAAACCACAGAGAAATTAGAATACAGTACCTTATTCTCCTAATGAATTATATATATACAAAAACATGCAGAAAAAAACCCCTGTTTTCTGCATGTTTTTGTATATATATAATTTATTAGGAGAATAAGGTACTGTATTCCTTAGAAGAACAAGGAAATAATATTAGTGCAAAAAAAGTTGCTGTTGATACCGTATACAGCTGCAGTAATTGTAGCAGTCAGTGATGCAAGCGTGTAATAAAAAACAACTGAAATGACCAAGCTTACTTTTCATGTTTGGGCTCATATCACACAAAAGCTGTATGGGAAACAATGAAAGCCAAAGTGAGGCAGAACATACACATAAAAAACAAGCTTCCTGTATTAAAACTGTTACTGGATATAGACTTCTGCACAAATCAGGTCCATTTGCTAGGTTCCCAACACTTACTCTGTTAAATGGCTTTGCTCTGAAATTCCTGAAATGAATATTAATGATTTTTTTTCACAGAGAAAATTTGAAAATACCAGAATGTATGCCCTGCTGCTGCTACTGCAGTTTGGGGAGATCTTGCTGAGGCAGTCCTCAGCAAGGCTGAACAGCTGGAGTTTGACTCTAACTGTTCTTTAGAAGGATCTTCTTTCATAATTCTAGGCAATACTGGAGTCACCATGGGCATGAACAGAGTAAAATCAGTGTTTCAGTACCACTTAAATATGAGAAATAATGATATGAATGATGTAAAAAAAAAAGCCTAAGAGATCTAAACGTGAACCAGTGTAGTGAGTTTCTACGTCTTGATTTTAAGTTCTAATGCATTTAATTTTCCTCTTCACTAATCAAGTGATGCTTTTAAACTTCACTTAATGAAGAAAAAAAGCAAAACCTTTTCTTCTGCCTTTTTGTTTGCTTTGGTTTTTTTTTTTCTTCTTTTTCTATTGTTATTGTTGTTGTTGTTTTAAAAACAAAAGGGAAATGTGATTCTCCTACATTGCCTGGCAGTGTGATGCTTAGGAAGGTCTTGCCTAGATCTTTATTCTAGTTTTATTTAAAGGGAATAGATACTTTTCTGCTAAGGATTAATGTGTGGTGGTTCCATGAAAGAAGCAGGTGAAAGAGGCTTGGGAGAGGGGAAAGGGGAAGAAGGAGGAATTCTAGAATGGTGGTGACATGGCAGAAGAGAGGAAACTGAGAGATCATCCTTTTTTTTTTCCCAGAGTTGCAGAAGGCAAGCACTGAAGCAGCAAGTATGAGACTTCCTCTTCTCCTGTGTTGAATCTCAAAGAAATCTGCCAGGGTGAACTCTAGGGTGCAGGACTTTAGTGCAGATAGCATTGACTATTACAGATTATGTGGGACATGGACACAAATGCTGGCTCATTTCACGGTTCACCTGTCCCACTTCTACAAATTTTCAATGAAAACCCAAAACTAGGAGTAAATATTTGCAATTCATGGTGCATATCCTCAAACTCCAAGGAATGATGCATCTGGATGCTCTTAATTTAAAATTGTCCTGTTTTCTCACAAACAGGACACTAAAAAAAATGACAGAATCACAGAACATGCTCAGTTGGAAGAGACCCATGAGGATCATTGAGTCCAGCTCCTGGCACTGCACAGGACCATCCCCAAGAGTCACACCATGTGCCTGAGGGTATTGCCAAACGCTTCTAGAACTCTGTAAGGCTTGGTGCTGTGACCACTTCCCTGGGGAGCCTGTTCCAGTGCCCAACTACCCTCTGGGTGAAGAACCTTTTTCTAATATCCAACCTAAACCTCCCCTGATACAACTTCAGGGCATTCCCTTAGGTACTGTCACTGGTCACCACAGAGAAGAAATCAGTGTCTGTCCCTCCTCTTTCTTGTACGAGGAAGTTGTAGATGGTGAAGAGGTCCCCCCTCGGTCTTATTGGAAGTCAGAGGGGTCTTGTGCAAAGCTCAGAGGATAATGTTCTGGCATTAAAAAAATCTCATTTAGGAGCTGGACACCCTCATGTGCTGAGCTGGTGACTGACTTAAGTTCTCAAGTAACAGAGAAATTCTCCAGTAATCCTAATCCAGTTTCTTGACACAAAGAGAAGACCAGACTTACTCTCCTTAAACATGGCTCTGAAAGCTTCCAAAGGAGTTCACGTCTCTGGAAGTACCTAGCTAGTCACAGGGTCTCAGCTTATAATGTGAAATCTTCCCTCCTTCTTTAGCATTATGATCTGTGATGACTTTGATTCTCCAATATTTAATACACGTTAAATCCTTTCTGTAAGTGTAATGTAAAAGTTCTGAATTCTTCTTGCCCTCCTGCCTCTTTCATGCTCACTAACAGAGCTGTTCCATCTTCAAGGTATTCTTCTCATTCAGCAGTAATCCCTCTTCTTCTACATGCTTCAAACCTGAGCAGACCGGTAGCCCCAACTACTGAGCAGCCCCAGAGCCATGTCCTCAGGCTTATGGTGAATAGCAAGATTCAGCCCATCCCCAACAGGAGCTAATGTGCTCTTTCGGTTGAGCTGGGATGGCAGGGTGGAATCAGAGCTGTTAAAAGGCTAGGTGTAGACTGAGCAGCATTCACACCATTGTCCACTTGCTTCTGGCCCAGTGTTCCAGGGAGGGTTCAAAGGGATGTCAGGATTGAAAACAAAACACCGTAAAAAAGCTCAAAACCCCCAATATTTATTACAAAGAAGTGGCCAACAAAACAAGAAACCAATAGACAGGAAAGAGGAGGGAAATAAGCCCTCAGTAAAACCCCACACCACGCAGGTGTAACTTACAAGATTATTTTACCAACTCCGAATACCAAGAATTCTCCGTAGCAGCTGCGACCTCCAAGGGTCAGCAGGCTCACACATTGCGGTGTCCCCGCAAAAGGCAACGTGGTCCTTCATGCAAAGTGTGAGTCTCCCTGAGGACAAGCCACCTGCTTTTTTATCCAATTGGCCAGTGACGTCTACCTGGGCAGGTGTGGCCAGCACGGCCCAGCCAGAGGCCCTCGGTCCCTCCCCCGTTATGTCAGTGGTGCCCCTTCTGTGCATGTGTGTGGACATTGGAATTTCCCCACGCCTGCGTGATGCACCTTGGAGGGTCTTCCCTTAATGAGTCTGGGGGTTTACTTCATCCCCCTCCTCTTCACCTTCTCCTTCAAATGCCCTTGGAAGGCCGTCAGCCAATGTTGAGATACCACTTAATTTTAGTTTATGCAAAGTGCTGCCTTCAAGTACAAAGTTCCCATTTATCAGGCCTTGTTTTCCCATAATTTGGCAGGAAAAGTACAAGCCACAGGCAGCTGGGCCAAACATAGACCAGCAGTAGCAGTGTCTAATTAAGCATGGATACACCCAGACCAGGAAGAGGCTCAGACTTCTGAAAGAAACAAGGGGAAAATGATCAGAGACTAATACAGGTACTGATGCAGAAGAACTGCTGGCAACAGCAAGAAAAATAACACGAGAGAAAAGAGAGGAAGTGGCCACAGGGTGCTCAAACTGGACACCACAAACTGACCGAGAAGTGAGGCATGCGGGGACCACAGACCAGAGACAGTGAGTTTAAAGCCAGTTGTAGTATATCCATGCTATCAGGCTTGTTGTGTGGGTCTCACCATTAAATGTACTCTGGCTTGGTTTTAGTCAAATGCAGTGTACTGAATGTAAAAGGGCTTGTGGATGTAAAATACATGTCCAGTTTTAAAGCTTGTTTCTAATGTGCTACACCCCCTTAAAAATATGATTTTTTCACCAGACCATAAAAGATCTACTTTTCTTATATTTGTAAAGTATTCCCAAATAATGTGGACTGATCAACAGTTAGAAAAAGCATTTAATCTATATCTAAATTTGAACTCTAAATACACTGAGCCTTTTAAGTTTAGACACATTGTTTAAATACTAAAGACAAAAGCATAATGTATGATTTAGTTACCTCCATAGCCGAGAAAAGTATTTGAGTTCATTTTTGTGGTTTACTTCTGTGATTTTGCATGAAGAAAACCCTTAATGAAATACAAGGTTTTCAAAATTATTTTTTTTTAATCACTTTCAAAACGAGCCTTATTATCCAGGCTGAGTTTTGGTATTTGTGTGTACCTATATTGATAGCAAATAATCAAACTATTAACATTTTGTTTATGATTATTAAGGCTGATAAATTTTAATCTTCATCCTTTCAGGCAGATTAAGGCTGACACAGAAATTTGCTGTTCCAGCAAATTTGGTCTGGAGATGTCAACAGACACACAAATTGTGACATGTAAATAGATTCACAAATTCATATGATGGGTGAGCAACTCACGCATGGGTTGGGCACGAAGGGTTATAGAAGGTTGGGTTACATCTTGCTTGTGATCAGTCACTAGTGCAGTTATGCAGGGCTCCATCTGAGGCCCAGCGCTCTTCGACATCTTTATAAACACAGGTCTGGGAGGTATACTAAGCAAATTTGCCAATTATACTAAATTTGGAGGAGCTGTTGGCTCCCTCAAAGGCAGGGAGACCCTGCAGAGAGACCTCAACAAATTAGAGGACTGGGCAATCACCAAGAACATGAATTTTAACAAAGACAAGTGCTGGATTCTGCACCTGGGACAGGACAACGCTGGATATCTGAACAGACTGGGGAACGAGAGAGGCTGGAGATCAACCCCGTGGAAAAGGATCTGAGGGTCCTGGTTGATCGCAAGTTGAATGTTGGTCAGCAGTGCCCTGGCAGCAAGGAGATCCAACCTTGTCCTAGGGGGCATCAGGCAAAGCACTGCCAGCAAGTTGAGGGAGGTGACAGTCCTGCTCTGCTCTGCACTGGGGTGACCTCACCTTGAATTTTGTGTGCAGTTTCAGGTGCCAAAATAGAAAAAAGATATAAAGCTATTAGAGAGCCTCCAAAGGAGGCCTACAAAGACAGTGAAGGGTCTGGAGGGGAAGCTGTCTGAGGAGTGGCTGAGGTCACTTGATCTGTTCAGCCTGGAGGAGAGGAGACTGAGGGGAGACCTCATTGCAGTCTACACTTCCTTGGGAGGAGAAGCAGAGGGGCAGGCACTGACCTCTTCTTTGTGGTGAACAGTGACAGTATTTAATGGAATGGCATGGAGCTGGGACAGGGGAGATTTAGTTTAGGTTTTAGGAAAAGGTTCTTTGCCCAGATGGTGATTAAGCACTGGAACAGGTTTCCCAGGTAAGTAGTCACAGCACCCAGCCTGACGTAGTTCAAGAAGTGTTTGGACAATGCTCTCAAGCACAAGTTGTGATTCTTGGGGCTGTCCTGTCCAGGGCCAGAAGCTGGAATCAATGATCTTAGTGAGTCCCTTCCAAGTCAGGATATTCTATGATTCGATGATCTGGTGATCGCCGAGTACAGGTGATTCTGCCCCTGTACTCGGCGCTGGTGAGGCCACACCT
>VXAY01001648.1:31036-160378 GCA_013399855.1 Oxyruncus cristatus | reverse complement strand
GGAGCTGGGGTTGTTTAGCCTGGAGAAGAGAAGGCTCAGGGGAGACCTCATCGCTCTCTACAACTATCTGAAAGGAGGTTGTAGCCAGGTGGGGGTTGGTCTCTTCTCCCAGGCAACCAGCAGGAACACAAGAGGGCATGGCCTTAAGATGTGCCAGGGGAGGTTTAGGTTAGATATCAGAAAGAAATTCTTTACAGAGAGAGTAATCAGCCATTGGAATGGGCTGCCCAGGGAAGTGGTGGATTCTCCATCCCTGGAGGTTTTCAAGATGAGGCTGGACGTGGCACTTAGTTCCATGGTCTAGTAACCACAGTGGTGTTGGATCAAGGGTTGGACTTGATGATCTCAGAGGTCCTTTCCAACCCATCTGATTCTATGATTCTATGACTCTGGATTTAGGGTGTTAAAGACAGACACTCTTTAAAAAAGAAACTTAGACCCCTCCAGTCATCATGACTGCTATGGCTGTTTAGCTGAAGAAAGAGGTGATATCTGCTGTTATTCAAAATCCTTCTTCTCTAGGATTCCTGAAACCTATATTATTAGTTGAGAAACATGATTGCAAAGCCTTATCCTAGAAATAGTGTTGCCAAAAAGCAGAATATACCACCCCTTCCTGTACTTTCCTTTGGAAAGCATTTCTGGTACATTGGCTGAAAGAAGACCACCATTTCTTAACACTGTCCCTGATTCTCCACTCCGGAATAGACAGCTTCTGAAGGAAACTATCCTCACGGGCATCCAAGTTCTGTATGCAGCCTGACCTGTTGTGATGTATATGTTTAGGGAGAACAAGGGCAGTATATTGATCTGAGCATATCAAGTGCCATTTACTCTTAATCCACCTACCAGTTACTTGATCTTACTCTAATTTATAATGTATACTGTTACCATACACTGATCTCAGATGTGTGCTTTCCTGGACAAAACACCAACAGGAGGTTCAAATTGTTGTCACTAGCAGTAAGTGGATTTTGTGGCTATGGTAATATGAATGAAAAATCAGTGCATTGTATCTTACCCATATTGCCTGCAGCAAACAGAATCTCATTACATTCACTTTAGTGAACATCATTTTTTAGATTTTTGAACACACAGATCTTCTGTTTTGGGTTTTTCCCCATAAGCAATGTGATACAACTCAAATGTATTAAGCAAAATTTTCTTTGCTTAGCCCAAGCCTCTGTATTTATTATCTGTTCCTTTAACCACTTTGTATCTCTCTTTATGCAGTTAAATCTGTGTTTCTTTATAAATGAACACATCTGTTTCTGCAGAGTCTTTACCTGCAGTGACCAATGACCTGATGTCTTTCTGCATCTACTTCCTACACTTGGTATAATTTTGCAACTGAACTTCTAAAAATGGGAAGACCTCACCAACAGAGTTTCATTTATTCTTACAGATTCTGCCAGTGGAGGTCTTTGCCAGCCCTCATCCCCATTTTCCTTCTCTACTGTGTCTTTTTAGCTGAAACTTGCATCAAACTGAATATTGAAAAGGTGCAATGCTTGAAAGGACTTGGGGAGATGCCTGAAACTACAAAAATAGAATAGAAATAGATGTGAGAACCACCCACTCCTGCAGATGTAGAGAGCATCCTGCTTCTTTCTCTGCAATAGCAAGGGAATGGATGTACCCATCACTTATCAGAAGGTGTCAGTGTTGCCCCTGGCCTTCCCTGTGCATCAAGGCTGAACAAACAAAAGCCCATGGGTCATTTGGGAAGTTTTCTTTTGCCCTACTAAAATGTCTTTAAGCACCTGCACATATGGCTGCAATATTTCAGAAAATATTTCTGGATACCAGTTGGTCTCTGGGAGACATATAGCATTGCTAGTAGAACAAACTGGGGGTGTCAGTGGTGGGGGTGAGAAGGCTGGATACGACAGGGTTGAATATGCTTTTTATACTACTAATTTTTGAGCTTGCCAGAGCATAAAGATATTTTAAGTTTAGTTCAGCAATCTTTTATTTGTCAAATAATAATTATGCGCGTATGCAATTTTCAAATTCCCAGGTGCTGAGAATAAGTTATGACTTCCCAAAAACAGATTGTCAAAGTGTGCCAAAATGCATTTGAACCCAAAGTTTCTGCTCCTTATGTTCTCATCTAAATCCTTCTGACGTTACTCACAGCTTAGGAAAAGGGAAGGAAAGAGATAAATTAGACAGTTCCAAAATCCACAAAGTATACAAAATGCAGAGCAATGCAATCCAGACAACTCCCAGGTGCAATGGAGGTGATATGTAAAGATCTGGGAACTCAGCAACACCTCACTGAAGCCCCCTGGCCATAAAGCAGTTCTGCTATCTGTTGTATTCATACCTTTGTTCTTATGTTAATAGGGCAAAAGGCATAAAGTTTTTGGATGGTTCGGCCTTATTTGCAATGTTTGTCAGGGATTTTTAATGATTAGATAAGATACGAAATAAATCCTTATATTCACTTGTGCCGAATGATGCTTTTGCACTGAATTAAATGTTTGAGGAAACAAATAAAGGAGTAGGAACTCACTATATAGACATTTTGAGTTTGGATAGCTTCTTCTCTTTAAATACTTGATCAGATTATTTCTAAAACCTGAGAGAATTTTCAGTGAATTGCATTTTAAACATTGGGATATTCTTATCATGGTTTGCATGTTTCCAATTAAAAGCCTTATTCTGTTGCCACTGGAGTAATTGGCAAATTTTCCATCATCGTCAGTGACTGTAAAGTGAAGCCTAAATGTTTCTACTCTGCTAGATTAATGCAAGCATTTTAACATTTTTGATCTCCTCAGGTAAATAACCACCAAAGAAAACTGTTCTGAACCCAACTACCAAAAAACACACAAAGTTTAGGCAAATCGTAGTAGATCTTTATTTTCTATCTCTTGAAGCAACTAGTATCTGGTGCTTCAAAGACTTAATTAGTTATATTTAGCTGACAGCATTATGCAACTCATGGACTGAGGCAAAGAACTTTTTCCTTCATTCTTTCAATAATCAGTTTATGCCTTGAAGCAAAAGTTATGATTATATTTAGGTCTAGTTCATGCAACAAAAGTCATGTTTATCTATAATACCATTTAGCACATCTAAAATTAGAAGTTAAAAAATTGGATTCTGGCCTCCTTTAACACAGAATCTCAGAAGACGATTTCAAAGAAAGACCTCTGTCTTTCCTTGGTTTTGTTCCAGTCCTGCAAAGGGAACTCTGCTGCCTCTATTCACTGATAAGACCTTATGCTTAAGTAACTGGGATGTTAGTAGAGATGGTCATCCTCCCATACCTGGCAGGCAGTTGCCTAAGAAAAGGGGAAAACATTTGAACTATTTTTTTGTCTGCATACTATTCTGCTCAGCTGGAGGAACTTTGATGAAAGGGCTCTTTGCAGGAGGTAGATTTCAGAGATACCAGGACAAAAAGAGGAGACTATTTTCATATCATTCCTACATAATCTTGGGCATCCAACAGAAAGTCATCCCTAGGCTTCCTGTATGCTGTCATAGGGTGCATTGGCCATGATACCTTGCTACTGACTGCAGCTCTTCTGACCAGGATACACTCCAAGCAAAGCAGTTAATGGGGTTTCAGTGATAGTGGTAAAAATGAGTTTTGCTGTCTGTTTCATGGTACCATCTTACCACTATTGTCATTAGGGGACCTTGGAGGGAAGGTATAAAGGGAGAGAGATATGAGGAAAAGGTTCAGTGTCTCTGGTCCAGGGTCAACTTTCGATCTGGTACAGCTGAGTATCTATAACCCATTTGCTCTGTGGGCCCATTTTAACACCCCCTCTCACCCCATGGTTCAACTCAGGTCTAATATGTCCCAGCTTCCTAACTTTGGCTTAGGCTGCTAAAGAAACTGTGAAGTGCAGAAAAGATGTGAAACACTCTGTAGAGCAGACCCACATCAGATAAGAAGTAAAACTGAAGAGCCTGGATTGTTGAGACAGGGGTCTTAAAGATAAAAGAGAGGAAAAACATAATCATGAAAAGCAGAAAATATTACAAAGCGTTGTACTGTGGCAAGTCAGCCACACTGAGGATCAGCTCAGGTCACAGCAAGGGCCAACCCTTGGCCTTGTGAGACCTTTGCCTGGCCTCCAGAGACCTCATGGTAGAGCTCATAAACAATATAACCAGAAATAATTGCTTTGTACTTTTAAGTAGTAAATACCTTGCTTACAAAGGCTGTTTGTGCAACGCTCAAGGTGCCCAAACAAAGGGCTCAAAGTAGGAATGGTTATAAAAGAAATCTTTCTGTTGCGAATACCTGCATGCCACATACCCCATTTTTTCCTCCTGGCATCAGCAGCTGTCAGCTCAGCTTTCCAGGGGGCTGCTGTGGGCAAATCAGAGCACAGGACCATGTGTTGCTATCATCAGCTGTCTGCTGCCCTTGACAGCGTCTGGCTCTCACTATACGTTGCATGAGCTTTGTCTTCAAGCTAGCTAGTTTGCATGCTGCTGGCAATGCAGAAGCTGGCTATCACAGGCTAGCAGGGTTCCTTTGCATCTGTCACCAGAGCTGTCCACTAGACAATACCAGCATAATTGCATTAGAGAAAATGATGCTCAAGTGCAAATTAACATATAGCCCCTGCTTCAGGCTCAGGACTTTATTTTGATAGATTAGATTAAATTGATAACACTTGATGTTAAAGTACAAGAGGACCTGGGCAAGAAAATGAGAGTAATAATGGTCTGTACTGTTCAAGTAACTTGGTGAGGTACATCTCACCTCAGGAAGCTGAGCTGCAAACTAAAGAAAGCAACACCTCCTCTCATCTCTACCTAGATCCTAAACCTGCTGCCCTATTCTCGTTGTGTTATATTGCATACCTGTCTCGAATATTTAAGATACATATTTAGCATAGGTATTCTTGGACAATAGACTTAAAAGACTTCAGTTATTTATTTGAGTAGGGTTGTTATCTTACTATGAACCTAATCATCACATGCAACTGTAAAAATTGTACTTTTTACTTACATCTTTACTTTTTTACTTAACATCTGTGTGAAGGGCTGCTTCCCACATTACATGCATGTTAACTGACTAGCTCCACCATATTGGGAACTCTATTACATATTTTCCACCCTGAGCAGCTGATGGTTTAGGGAATATTAGTTTACTAACTTATAACAGATATTTGCAAATTATTGAAAATCAAGCTGTGCTTCTCCTATGCTAAATGTCTAATAACTTGTACTGTCCATTTTGGTGGTCTCTTTGCTATTTTGCTGTCAAAATGGTCACATAGATCTGTATAGAAAGGGAGAATTGCTTGCTACTGCTTAAAGAGCACATAAATCAATTGAGAGCAAACTAAATTTCACACGTTCCTCTTATTTTAACTCTACTGGACTACAAAGATAGAGGACAAGTAGGACAATTGTCTAGAAATTCAGGTGCCTGCTGTGTTTGGAATTGACTATGTCTCTGCAAATTTAATCAATTTACCTCAGAGGAAATACTACTAGAGAGGATGAATATAGCAACACATTTGTGCAAGAAAACATTTTCCTGCTACTCACAGACTTGAGCTTTAGAACACCCCAACAAAAATATTGAAGTGTAAAACCAAACCAATACCACCAAAATCCAAACTAGGAACAGCAGTTAAAACTAAACATCTGAAGAAAGCTAGAATGAGGCTGAATTTGGTGTGTGGTTTTTTGTTTGTTTGGTTTTGGTTTTGTTTGTTTGGGGGTTTTTGTTGTTGTTGTTTGTTTGGGGGTTTTTTTGTTGTTTTGTGTTTTTGGTTTTTTTTGTTTTTTTTTTTTTTTTTATCTTTGGGGGTTTTTTGTTGTTTTTTTTTCCTTAGTACTGTTGATTACTGTGATGGAAAAATACTTGAAAGACAACAAATCAGGCTGTGGTTTCCTCCCTTGAGTTCCCACACTCTCACTGCTGAGCAGATCTCTAATTGTGCTTTATTGAACATGTGGTCAGGCTAATCAGGAATAAAAGAGTCCTGAGTGAGACTTTGCCCTTTGAAAACTAGTCTACAAATTGTTTTAGTGCAGCTTTCTAATATATCGGAGAAGGGGAAAGGCAAAGGAGAACTATTTGAAGATAATTTGGTTTTAATATGCATTAACTACCAGCACAAATACTTAAGGGAGGAAATGTTCTTTTTTATGTAACAGCATTTCTACTTCATCAGCAATGAGAAGCCAAAAGAAAGGTAAGAGAAACGGGGAAGAATGGAAAATGGAAAAGAAGGAGAACTTCTGTTCTGATAATGTTGCTGCTACTCTGTGCTTCCCAAAGTTCCAAGGTGGCTAACTAATGATGTAAGTCTCGGGGATATTGAGGCTTCAGGGAGGCCCGTTTGAAGTCAAGTAATGTTCTGATATCAGGCAAACCAAAGAGAGATGATGTCAGAATTCAAGAGAGTATACTAAAGAGAAGTATAGTTGTACAAAAAAGAGCTAGCAGAAATGACACAAAATAGAGAACAAGTGAAGAGAGGATGATAGGAATGAAGCAAAACTCAGAAAATTCTACCAGATAAGTTTTCACAACCTCTGTCACTCAAGTTCTTCCCTCAGTAGTTTCAACAGTTGAAATTTTAAACTGTAAAAAATAAAACATTTTGTGTTGGGGTTTCATCTTGGCTGGATGCCACTTTACTACCCTCTCTCCTCCCCTCTGCAGCTGCAACAGAGGAGAGAGATAAAAAACTGCAAAGGAATTTCATGAGTAGAGATAGGATTGAGAGAAAGGCCGTCATCAGCAGGCAAAACAAACTCAGAGTGAGGATAAAACTTAGATTTATTGCTAACAGAATAGGACTAAAATTAACTACTAATAAGAATAAAGAACTAATAAGAATAAAGGCTAAAAAGTGAAAAATAAAATGGTCTTAAAACCCAACAACCTTCTTCCCCCCACCCCTCCTACTGTGCCAGTTCTCCCTTCCCCCCCCAGCGGTGCAAGGGAACAGAGAAGAGGGGGGTGTTCCATTCCTTGGGCCAGCAGCTTTTTATAATCAGTTCTTTGCAGTCCAAAGATCTTCTGTGGTTACAAGGGGACACTTACTGCATTATTATAGTCTTCACCATGGGCTACAGGTGGGTAATGGCTCTAAGTCCTTCCTCTGTTTCCATGGGGGTCCCTTCCCATGGGAGACTTGTCTTTGATGGACTTCTCCAGTGAGAGTCCCTCCCTAGGGCAACAGTTCTTCCTAATCTGCTTTCCCTTGGGTCACTCCTCCATGGAATGCAGTCTTTCTCAGATAAGCTACACCGACGTGGGTCTCCCACCAGGGCTGCAAGTCCTACCTGGGGCAACTTGCTCCAGCGTGGGTGTTTTTCTTCACCGGCCACCAGCCACAGGTCTCCAGTAGGACTTGGCTTCACTGGGGTCATGGCTTCCTCCACGTATTTACCTGCTCCAGCATGGACTTCTCCATAGGCTGCAGGAAGGTTTCTGCACCTTAAAGGTCTCTCATGGGCTGCAGGGGCTTCAGCTTTGCCCTGCTTCTGGGGTACAGGGGGCAGAAGGCTCCCCCGCTTCTACCCCCTGTCTCCAGCTGCAATGACCTTGATGACTGCTTGCTGTCTAGGCCTGGAATTTCTTCTGCACCACAGCCTTCTCTTCCTCTATTCTTAAATATGTTATCACAGAAGCACACTTTCATTGGCTCAACCTTGGCAGGAAATCCCTCCTGGAGCTGGCTATCACTGGCTCCTCATAGGGCAGTGAAACTTCTATCAGCTTCTAACTGAAGCTACCCCTATGCCTCCCCCGCCCCCCGCTACTAAAACCCATGACATTTAGCTATCAATAATTACTTTTAAAAGAATTGTTAAAATGGAATGGAAAGTTTCACTCAGATTTTTTTAATGACATTTCTGCCTTTCTGAATCAGTACTAGTTTCAGTTGGTTTCTTTTTCTCTCCTTGGTACGAGTATTTAGAAATTCTAATGATCTTCTGTCATCTTTCTCCTATGGGAGGGTATAGTACCCTGCTCCTGTTACCTGGTTGTAATGGTAGGAGATTGGCAGCAGTGAAGCTTACATATCATTTTTCAGTTCAATAATTTTCTCAAATCCAGTGCTGCAGAAATCCAGAGTGGTGCTATAAATGGAGAAAGAGAGGAACATTTCTGACTGCGTGTTCTGTACAGTGGCCATTTCCTCCACAGCGATCATAGTCACCATCCCAGAGCTCTTGTTCTGAAAAACAATTCTTACTGCCTGACAAAGGGAGGATTAAGGCATTTCAGTAGGCTGTTTAGACAGCTGTAGGTTTCAGACATACTTATATTTTACCTTGCAGTTGCATAACCTATGTAATTCCATTTATTACACATTGATATAAAATATTTTTAATCTCCTTTTTAGCCACATGGCCAAGCATCTTTTTTACTTCATTATTTTTTCAAAGAACATTCCTTCTCTCCATGGGTTCATGGACAAACATCCTTGTCAGAACTAGGTTCATTAGAATTTTAATTGTTTTCTAATTATGTGATATTTCCTCTCATTTTTTCTCTAACTGATGAGTTTCACATTTCCTCTTGACCTGATCTTAAATCCACTATAATTATTTATATAATGGTACATTGTATTTAAGTATCTACCGAAGCACATTATAAGAAAACGTGTGTATGCATGTGTGTGTGACATACTCAAAGAGTATCCTTGGTTGTAAGAGTTCTTTGTGCAGAACTATTTGAAGTACTATTGAAAAAGTGTATTTTTGTTCTGGGTAGAATTTTACAATTGTGAAATAGGCTGCATGTCTTCACATGCACACTCATTCAGCACATCTGCAGGGGAGAATAACCATTTTGCATGCCCAATGACAACACTTTCATCAGCCAGACAGCATGTATACTCAGTCATTTGAACAACCAACTTTGACTCTCAAAGGTAGTAAAATAAACCATATTAATTCAACCTTATGATGTTGTCAGATACAGGGCTTTTGAAAAGCAAAGGCTGGTATTTTAACCTATTCTTTTTCATTTACCATTCACTGCAAGTTTTTTGTGCTTTGGAAAGACTGTGCACATTTGAAATATATCTTATTTCATAGAATCATAGAATATCCTCAGTTAGAGGGGACCCAAAAGGATCACTGAGTCCAGCTCCTGGCCCCTGACACCCCAACAATCCCACCATGTGCCTGAGAGCATTGTTCAAATGCTCCTTGAGCTCTGGCAGGTTTGGGGCCATGACCATTTTCCTGAAGAACCTGTTCCAGAAGAGCCTGCATACCAAATCATCTCCAGCTCAGACACATGACAATAATTTTTTGTCTCAGATAATCAGGATTCAGAAATGAAAACGTAACACTTACATGCCACAGTGCAGTGACATGACTTGTTCATTGTAAAAGCAAAAAAACCTCTGTAATTGTTTGTTCTGATGACAACTGCACAAAAGGACACTGACTATATCTGCTGCACTTGCAGTGTTATATATTTGGATTACTGGAACATATTTACACTGTTAAAAGCCACATTTAAGTCAGCTTCTAAGTTAAAAAATATTGTTGGGAACAGTTAAGGTCTCACCAAGGGGAACTTACCTAAAAGCTGCCAGTAAGGGAGTGTAAATTGAGTCTCCATAATACACATTCAAGAGGTCCCAACTGCACTCTGTGGCAAAGTGATTGAACCGAAGCCTGAGGATTGTGTTTGGCCTTCCTTCAATGAGCCTAACATTAAACATAAATATTCCTATACTTTCCTTGTCATTTCTTAGGTTTTCTATTGTTTTGTCCCCGTGAATGCAAAAATACATGCTTCTTTTCCATTAGACTATGTGGCCTGTGTCATTTTAAACTGAAACTACACAACCTGTATTTTCTGCATGAGCAGGTCCCTGATTCCTGCTGCTATTTATGAAACATATTGCTGCTGGAATTCAGTAATTTGCCTGAAACCAGAATTTCCTTGTCAGGTGAACAGTTCTTCCCCAGGATAAGACTTGAAAAGTTGTCTGCTTTTGCAGAGTCTTTAAGGATTTGAATTAATCGTTTTGAAACTCAGCATTGTGTCAATCCCAGATGAATACTGCTCCTGCAGGGGGAAAAAAAATCCCCATGAATTGTGTGCTACTCTGGAAAGCTGTCAACTCCCATTCAACATCAACCAGGACTTGGGTGACCTTTGATTAGCCTCATGTCACCCTCCAGCTAAATGAGTTAGTAGCTATTAAAGCTGAAACACACAACCTACCTTGCATTACAAAAGAGTATTTAGTATTTATTTAGCTGTGGACAGCTTCTAAAACTAGTGTACAAAGACATTCAACCTGTAATGACATCCCTACTTATAAAAAGCTCCTTCTTTCTTCTGATTACTTCTGACAGTGGTAAAAAACCAGCATTTATTTTAATTATAACATTTAAAATAAAGACTCCATTGACCCTACTGCATCTTACAAACTACCTTCATTCAGCAATTAAGGCAATTCTTAAAACACTATTAATTTCAGCACACACTGAGGGCAGAAGATTCAGTTTGTGTGTACACTGTTTCTCAGTTTTCAGTATGGATTTCTGCCTTACATCCTGGTAAGAATTTATACACATGCAGGTACACCCAGAGGATGAAACCACGACTAAGGTACTGATGAAAAGTTTATTCTGAAGTTGGAACCCTGAATACACTGCACTGCACCACTGGATGATCATGGAGCTGGCAAAAGAGCACACACAGGCCCGCGCCCCACCTTACACATCAAAGGCCTGACACATGCACAAGTGGCTCACTAGGCTGATTTTACAGTTCTAACTTTCTGTCTCTTATCTCCCTTCCCCCCAAGCCTGTGGGAAAGAATGCATTGAAGTTTTTAACAACATTCTGTTATCTTCCTTGAGAGAATTCCATTTCTTTTGACAGAAAAAGAGAGGAAAAGGAAAAGAGAGCATAAAGATTCCCACACTGATCTTTTCCAGGCTTCCCCAGCTGCAAAAATCTTACAACAACTTTTTCTCTTTTCTCCTTGACAGTCTTCTGGTTTTAGCCCCTTCCTCCATACAGTCCTCCATAACAGCTTCTTCCTTTCAACCTGCAAAGGCACTACAGTGAGAAGCAATGTGGAAAGCACCAAATGGAGGGGACAAAGCAAATGCGTAGACCAAGTAATGAAGGAAGGCTAATGTTCTGGTATTCCTAGGTTAGGATAAATCACTGAAAGTACTTTCCTACTGAGAAGAATAATGTGCAGATACAAAGGTGTGTAAAAACAATGGTAATGCTGGAATTAAGTTATGGGATTAGAGCATTGTTACACCCTGGTCCAGAAGCTCCAAGCTTTACTGGGTGTACACTTTAATTTCAGACTTCAACAGATTTCACCCACGTGACCTCTTGCAAAGCCTTTGGTTCTTTGATACCTTGAGTTCACGTCCTGAGAAAAAGCTACACACTTATCTTTAAGAGTTTTCTTTTAATTTGGTGAGAAAATAGGGGTTTTGACAAAAAGTGTTTACAGGAACAATATACAACAAAGGTAAATATTTTTAAAAAGTATTGTACTTGATAACAAACTACTAGGCAAACACCAATTTGTGGGTGAAATATTAGAAGTGAATTATTACAATTTAAGTGAAATACAGAAAACAGGTGTTTAAGTTACCCACAAGAGGAAGAAAAGAGTAAAGGAAGAGAGATTAAGAGAAGAAATAATAAAGAGAGGAAAGAAAAATATAGTTACGACCAAGAGGTTGGCAGATTCCAGGAGGGCAGGCCAGGGCAAGAGGGAGCCTGCATGTGTGCCTCTTCTATCTACCGGGGCCACACCCCCCCGGCAGGACCTCTCGCTCTCTGACCACTCAAGTGTCTTCCTAGCCCAAGTCAGAGTTTAAGCTTAGCAGAAGTTTAAGTTACTCCAGACCAATGAGAAACCAACAGGCAAAGTCCAGTGTGAGGGAATTACTGAGTTATTAGGGTCAGGCCCTATTCTGACAATATTTTGAGAAAAAGAGTTTGAATGGGTGACTTTGACAATGGGTTCATAATTTAAACCTTAGCAGGGCTAAAAATAGGAAAGTTTTACAAAACAGTCTTTGATTCTGAAGTACAAGTTCTATCAGCAATATTGCAGGCAGCTTCTCCTAGGTGCTGCATGGACTTAAGCTGCTGGGTCAGGCATGGTAATTGTAGTGGTATAAGCAGGAATACAATGGTCCCAGGAGAGGCAGAGTTGGCTTAACTTAGATTTCCCAGGAGATTCCTTTTAGCAAGGCACATCCCTTGTTCACCTCCTGAGAAAGAAGGAGGGGCCATCACTCATGTAAGATTCTGGCTTGCAATCGTCTGTTATATCACTTTTGTCACAGTTTTTGTGTATGTGTTAATGGAACGTCTTTAAAAAGTCATCTTTAAAAGTGCAAGTGAGAATATATTCATTGAAAGAAAAACTCTCGGGATTTTCAGGTATTATATAACATCCTTAAGAAAAAGATGTGGCATCTGCTAAGTGTATGACACTGGATAATAATTAATGGACTTCAATGTGAAAATATAAGGGAGAAAAAGAAAAATCTGGAGAAGAATGTGAATGTTTCAAGGGTAGGCAATAGCACTGACATTTCTTCAAATTTCTGTGTCTGGCAATGACCAGAAAGTAATCTCTGTTCCCTGTGTTCACTCGCAGTTAGAATTGCTGAAGCTTATTACAGTGTCAGCTTCTGTAAAAAACATAAGGAAAAACAGGTGAAAAATGGGAACATTTGTCATGAAAATTTTCACAAAAATGCATCCCTTCCATCAACAACTTTTTTTAAATTCAAATTGTATGGCCAGCTCTGACATAACAGCTAAGTCATTCTTTATGTAGAGTGGCTTCCCTTCTGCCTTGTTTCTTTTTCCATTGAAATAAATCTTACACTGAATCATTTGAAAGAATGGACTTTAAAATCATTTGACAATCTGAGAACTTCAGGCTCCTTTCTCTAACAGCTGAAAGTAATAGAGCTTTTGGGCTGACAGACAAAAATTTTGTTACTATGTATTAACACAATTAAATAGACAAGAAATAAAATAACTGCCTCTTTGCAAATAACTCCTCCACTGATGAGTGGTGCACGAGCCACATAATTTTCACAGATAGTCTTCCAAACAACTCCCTCTTGGCTAGCTAAATTTGGGCATGTTACAAGCTGCAGATTCACAGAAGGTGGGAGCAGTAAGAGACACTTGGAACCCTAAAGTATAAAGAAGAGTTGCATCTCACAACTTCTGTAGAAAGTTGAAAAGATTAAAGCATGTAAGTCTGCTTCCCACCTAATGATGAAAGAAAAATTCAGGAGTGGGAAACAGCTCTTTTCTAGCTATGCTTTAATGGAGGGCATTCATCCAACATTTGCACTTTCTTTGTTATTCCTTCCTTTTCAATGATACTGAATTTCCATAATGCTTCACTGTGACATTTCCTTAGCCTCAGCTTTCTTATAAGCATCTCATCCTTCCAGAAAAGGAATCACAGATGAAGTGGAAAACTACCGGCAAGGCTTTATACCAGCAGCTCTGAGTGCGGCAATGAGTTCTGTGGAAAAACACAGCATTTGGCTGTAGAAACACAAAACAGGTGGCTATAGGTCAGTTCACATTCTTGTTGGCCCGAATTACCTTAACAAGCAATTCCACAGTGCTTAGTTTCTCAGCACGTTCCATCTATAATGCCACCAACTGGACTTTGGGCACCAAGTAGTTGAGCTGCAGGTTATATTCATCAGCTAAAGTGATCTAGCTGATGCCACCTGGCCAGATTTTAAGCAGCTTACAATTCAGTTTTAAACAGTAGGGCTACTCTGAAATGAAACACAAGCTCCTTCTTCTTCTTCCACAAACTATCACACACACGTTTTCCTCTTCTGTTGATCGAAGTACATTATTAAAATAAACTAGAATAGCAAACAAGTGTGTTATGAAAGCATATTACTGAATATTACTATTCTTCAGAAGGAATAATAAGCCTGTTGGTCTAGAGCATTAAAGAAAACCATTAATACATTTGGATGATAAAATTTAAAATTCGGAAATTATAACATCTGAAGCCATTCTCCTACTGTTCTCCCGCATCACCTTCCCAACTCACTTTACCTACTGTGAATTGGGATCAAACAAACATGATAAATATTACTTTGCTTATTGTGAAAATGCATGCAGGGTAACATTTGGCAGCAATGTCATCTCTTTCAACTTGTTTTACTCGAAGTGCAATCACTAAAGGCCACTTTTATCCATTTAAGTTCATAGCAAAGAACAATCTTCATAACTGTTAAGCTCAACTTCTCTCAGATTGTGGTCTTTTTTTCCTGAATGGAGCACCCGAGCAGTAGAGAAGCCCTTCAGTGCTCTGCAGCAAAAGCCATACTGTAGTACGTAATATATTTTGGCTTGCTACTGTGGCATAATGTCTTTAAAAAAAATTGAAGCCATTGACTTTAGATCCTTAAACAGCTACCTAGTCATAGAGTGTCTAACTGCCAATATGCACCTAATGGAAACCAGTGATCCAGGCTGAAGAAGTCTTACTCAACATCCTGCCCATTCTTGCCCACCTGTTCACATAGTGGTTTTCCCCCTACCTCTTGGCAGTAGTTAGGGGAAAAGCAGGGTGGGATGGGGGAGCTTAGACATTCTTTGCCCACAGCCAGCAGAGCTTTCTTGGATTTTATAGAGGGTGACCGCTTCCTGGGCTGACCTACAAACACAGTTATTTCTGATCTGGTTCTACCAAAATATTCCACTCTTTCCTTTGGACCTGCAAAAAGTGGTCAATTCAGTCTTTCAGATCTGCCTTGCTTATTGGTTCCCTGACAGTCTTTCAGAGAAAGATAAGGGAAAATGATGAAAACATAGGTTGAAAGGAAGACTGCAGGCTTGCTGAGAGAGACTGAAATAATTAATGTTCTTAATCTAGAACAAAACTTGTTCTAGGTTTGTTAATACCATGTTAACCTACCACTGATCAGCTAATTTTCTGTAGTTTCTGCCACCTTTCCTTCTCTGGCACATAATTCCTTGTTCCATGACTATTTTAATTTCTCTTTTCTCATTGTTACTTTATCTCTCCTAGTTTCTCAGGCTATCTTGTTTCCTTGCTTTTAAAATTTTGAGATCCTGGAGCACAAGCAAGAAGTTCCTTTGGATTTAAAGCATTCAGTGCTGCTGGCACAGCAGAACAACAGCAGTGATTAGAACTGCTGAGAACACTTGGAACTGATCATTTTATGTCAGGAAAACCTTTTTTCTAAAAACGAAGAATGTTCTATGCAGTTGATTTTGACAGCTCTTCCCATAGATATGTTTCTGAGGACTGGGAGGAAGTCTTCAGGAAAAGACTAAGTCAGAAAACTCGTCTTTCCAATCTCAAAATGGACATTTAAACACTGCTCCATTTTGTGATTTTTTTTAAAGAACTTACAAGTAACTTTCTTCACATAAATCTTCAAAGTTTTTGTAAAATTTACATTCTCATGTTACATAACAATAATATATATAAGCAAGCAAGCATTTGATTGATGTGTAATCTTGATCTGATTTACTATTTTTCTGACTTTTTTACTATTGTCTAATATTCTGCTAATAATTTTCAAACCATGTATTTTTTAAGAATCATGATGAGACCTCTGTGACTATTTCTGTCACATTTTCTCTCACACTGGCTTTCCTCTGTTCTGGAAAAGGTAAGAGGCCTTTTGATTTCTTGGTTGAAATCCTGGGTCCTTTGAACTTAGTAATATGCCTGTGCTGTTTCAGTACAGCAACAGCTTCACACTTTATCTTTCCTCTTAGGAAAGTGGTGATCATTTCTGCTTATTTACCTGTGTCTATTTACTGCATGATGAAAGCTCTTTCCAGAGCCAAAGCAGAAGCCATTCTACACAATCATGCGTAGCAGAGATACTCAGTGTACTGTGACAACGAGTCAGCAGTGCCCTGGCAGCCAGGAGGGCGAGCCGTGTCCTGGAGGGCATCAGGCAAAGCATCACCAGCTGGTTGAGGGAGTGGATTGTCCTGCTCTGCTGTGCACTGGGGTGACCTCACCTTGAATATTGTGTGCGGTTTCACGTGCCACAAAAGAAGAAAGATATTGAGCTATTGGACAACATCCAAAGGAGGGCAACAAAGATGATGAAGGGTCTGGAGGGGAAGCTGTATAAGGAGTGGCCAAGGTCTGTTCAGCCTGGAGAAGAGGAGACTGAGGGGAGACCTCATTGCAGTCTTCCTCAGGAGGGGAAGAGGGGCAGGCACTGACCTCTTCTTTGTGGTGAAGAGTGACAGGACTCAAGTAAATGGCCTGAAGTTGTGTCAGGGGAGAATTAGGTTAGATATTGGGAAAAGGTTCTTCACCCAGAGGGTGGATGAGCACCAGAACAGACTCCCCAGGGACATGGTCACAGCACCAAGCCTGACAGAGTTCAAGAAGCCTTTAGGCAATGGTCTCAGGCACATGTTGTGATTTTTGGGGCTGTCCTGTTCAGGGCCAGGATTGGACTTTGATGATCCCTGTGGGTCCCTTCCCTACAATTCTGTGAACCTGTATAAGGCAGTGTATAAGGCATGTATTGCCAAGGACCTGGAAGAGTGAGGATGATATGTATTACTTAAGAGTATACCACATTTCACTCCTAGGAGTTATGAAAGTCCGAACAAAGCCTTAACTGTATATTTATACTAGGAGTCCAGTTTGTTTTTCTGGCTGTGAGAGAAGTGTAACATTAGAGCTCAACTGGGAGGTTTACCTATCCACTGGAATCCATTGCATTTACATGCATAAAACATAGGCAGACTTTTAATCCTCTGTTCCCCCACAAAGTTCAGGTTTGGCATAGGTTTTACTTGTGCCTTCTAGTAAAGGAAGCTAATTGAAAGCAATGGTATGCAATCCCATACAGCTTGTTAGAGGGGTCTTCTCTAATAAGCAGATGCCTATTTTTGTCCCTTTGAGGTTCATTTCCCCTTCATTTGCATCAGCACAACCACATGGTCACTGTGCTGGGAAATAAATAAATAAACTGTGTTAAGATAACAGTTTAGGGAGGGAACAGGTATTAGGACTATTTTAAATTCAGGTAATTTCACCATCCCAATTTTGCGGTGTACCCTCATTAACCATTGCACAAGTAGCTGAGTACACTAGTCTGTGTATTGGCAAGAAAAGAAGCAGAAAATCCTGGGACAGTTTCATCATCAAGCAGAATGACCACAGGAATATAATAGAGTTTTTTGAAGAGAAGTACCAGGTCGTTTGAGATACGAAAGGTTCATGGGTGCTAGCAAAATTGTCCTTTTTTTTGGTTTCCATATGATGCTATTCCTGATTTCCTACCTTACAAGTTAAGGTAACTAGTGCTGTTACAAGTTTTAATTCACAAAATGTTTGCAATGCACTTTGGGATGTTGAAATAGAAGGCAAAATCTGTACTGTTTTAAAGAAGGAGTGATTATAGAAGTTTAAATTAAAAGATTATACATGCAAATTTCCATGAAGCTTTTTAATACAGTACTTAATAGTTTCATTCTTTATGCATGCATGTGAGATATGTGGCTTGTTATGGCATCATTTATTTCACCTGTATGTGCACTGTTCTAGTCTTTAGGCCCATGTGCTTAAAATAAACCTGACTTATCACTGACTCAATGTTCAAACCAGAAAGTTTGAAAACATGTTGATATTTTCAGCTCTTTGAAAAAAACAGCAACAGACAAAGAAAGAAGAAGGAAGAAAAAGTTATGTGGTTTTCAGACTGATCACTTTGAAAGAGCTGCTCATTTGCCCTCAGCATTCTATGTAACCCTGTGTTGCCCTCTGGCCAGCAATCAGAGCAAACAGATTCTTCTAACTTCTGCTTCGCTGCACCTGTTCCAAGTGCTGCCATGCACAGAAAATTAGTACTCTTGAAATAAACTAAGAAAAAAAGAAAAAATAGAAAAAAGTGGAACAGGTGTTCGGGTCAATAGTTTAATTTTAAATATTGATGCTGAAAGTTTCCTCCTCTCCAGATAATAAAAATTAACCAGTGCTTCACCAGACTAATAGACTTTTCCTGAGTAACATTTAGGTCATTAAATAAACATGCAGAGCTGTATTTCCCTGTTTCTAATTTTTCAAAAGTTTATGAGTGTTTTTTTAAAGCTTGTTTTTTGCTTAAATAGAGATATTAAAAAATCATGTTATTTGGAGGTGAATAGAAGAGCTATTTTAATTAGCTCTGACTCAATAGAAGCAAACCTGCACAGACTTGGATATTAAAAATAGACCTACCGTATGTTCATGTTATGCTTAATATTTTGTACAGATACAAACTTAAATTAAGATCAAGCCCACATTATTTAGATGCCCACTTTAAATCCTGTTTTAAGAAAACTTGCATCCCTGGATATCCAGTGATGGATATCCTTAAACTGCCATGTTGTCCACCCTTGCTTTTTGCACAAAGTGGACTCCTGGAGGCCTGAGGTAAAAATTCCTTCTTTGGGGGTCCTCTTTGTCTCATTTAGCTATTTTGGGAGCACTTTGTCTTTGTAGAGGTCAAATGCATTTAAATCAGGAACCTGTCTACCACCAAGCGCTTACAGGATGAATAGGAAATCACTGATCCAGTCTGCTAAACCTTTTCTGAAGAAAGCCATTAAATGAAGAGAGTGATGCTGCATTTTCAATACTCTACTCATGGATTAGATGACTTCCAGAATTGGGAATCCCTTTTTCCCAGAGATCAGGGCACTCTCTCAGAGTGGTGAGCAAGCATCTGCCATCACCCAGAAGGCAGCTTAGCCTCCAGCAGGAGTACATGCTGTCCCTGCAGCTCTCCCCCTCACAGACAAGCTGGCACTGAAGCCTTAAGAGGCCAGTCAAGCAATATTAACATAGGGTACAAATGAGTCTCACTCCAATATAGCAGCTAGGCCACTTGCTTGGGAAACTCAGGGTCCTGGCATATATTCCTAGCACACTGCCATTTTTGTTCTGCAGGCAGTTGTGTGCTAAGACAAAATTTATTTGCATTGCAGGGTACTTTTACTGCCTGCCAGTCAACAACCACCTGTCTTAAAATCAGGAAAGTTTTAACTTCAGCAAGAGTGAAGCTGTGGGTGTGATCTAGGTCACCTTAAGCTTGGATCATCGAAAAGTTTTAGAGTGTGACAAACACATGGCCACTGGAAGCTCCTGTGGCTCAGGCTCATCTAAGAGCTTTGAGATAAGCAGGCAAGCACCCAGTGAATATTGGTGGTGGAGGTTACAGGCATTGGAAAACAGGCATCCTTGACTGCCCTTAAGGGCTTGCTCATTTTAAAACTCCTAAATTCTGTCCAGCTGTAAATCAACCCAGTAGCTAAAACATACCAGAAACAACCCACAGGAAATAATTCACTGTTGGGTAGAGGTCTCACGGGGGATTTTGACTGACCACATCAAGGCAAGCTACTTTTTCCCAAAGGCAATGCTGTTGGGTTAGCTTGTTTCATTATGCCTAGTGAAGAATCACTTTGTACAACAATATCACTTTTGGTTGCAGTCTTTGGTTGGACAGGTTTAGGGCAAAGCATTTTTACACAATTTCACACTGGTCTGTGTGGGTGAACAAAGATCCTGACTCAAAGAAAAAACAATTTTTAATCTTCACAGTGAATCACCAATTTTAACAACGACAGCTGCTGTGCAAACTTTTTTGAAGTTTCACTGCAAAACCACTGTAACGTTCAATATTAGCTCAGCTTCTTGCTACAGCAAGACACAACCCTGATGTACAGAGTATCTTCTCTGATGGAAGACTGATTTTTGTCCTTGTGCAACTGTTGACAAAACTTCTAAAGTGAGGCCCAGGAAGACACAGAGCTGCACCATCTATTGCTGAGCTGCTCTGCTACCCAGATTTATTATCTGAAACCAGGATCCAAATAAAGGGAAGGCACGCTACAAAGAGAGTTCAGGAGAACAAATAGAAACAGAGAGTAAGAACAGGAAAGGAAAAAAAAGAACATTAAATCTTTAGTGTTAAATATGATTGTCTGACACCAGATTGTAGGGAAATGTAAAACTCATTTCTCTCAAATAAGAAGCTTTATCTTTCTGAGACCAGTTTTGTGCCTAAATAACCAATTAGCAAGATTCAGGTTAAAATCCCTATATTCCTTAATTTGAGGAAGGACTTTAAACAGCTGTTTCCCTGTTTTATACAAATGTCTTAGCTACTAGATTTAGGCATATTCATATTGTTAAGTAAAATAGTATTTAAATGAAACAACTGCTTAATATTTAAATAAAAGAAAGAGCTACTGAAATCAAAATAATCTAAGACACAGATATATATGAATTTTAGCTTTTGTTTCAAGCCAGCCAAGTTAACAAATAAATCCATGCATTAAACTGTTCTGGTAAATAACCGGGAGTAGAGGACACATCACGTAGCAACCAGCTACTAACTTCTGCGTTTTGTAAAAGGCTTGGTGTGGTTGTGCTGGTTTGAAAACTCCTTTGAATATGACTCTACCAGAGCAATGATCAAGAGAATATTGACTCTGAAGATCGAACTGGGTTTACATCCCAATTAAGTCACTTTTACCAGAGCTTATGCAATACATTATACGAGTGACAAAACCAGATCTGACATTAGGAAAGGGTCACTATTTAAGTGTCAAAGTGTTTTAATCATGCTCAGGATTACGTAGTAGCAATGTATACAACTATTTTATTTATTAATTTGTTTATCTCACCTATTTATGATCCTTATTCTAGGAAATTTAAGAGAAGTAAATTTCTTAACAAAGCACAGTCTGACTCTGTTCTTCTAATAATGCTCAAGATTATGCCAAAATTTCCAGCTGTGGAGGTTCTCTTCTGCCAGTTCCAATTATGGTTTTATCATCAGCCTTGTCTTTTTCCTTACTATGTTACCCTTTGATGATAGCCTTTATCTTCTCAGATTAATTTCTTTTTGGTGCTAATTATATCTTTTCTGCCTGCCAAATTCATCAGTAGGATTGAAAAGAAGCATCAAGACCACTAGCATTCTGGAAATTATGGCCTCAAACAACTGCATACCATCTGTAAATTTACCTGAATTTCTTCTGTTCCAGACCTGAGTGCTTACTGAGTGTTACAGATCTCCTTTCTCTGACATTCAGAAACTTTCTGGTTCTAAACCTATTTTTATTCCTGGGAAGATTATAACTGTCCTTTTCTGTTGAGTCTTAAATATGGATGACTTCACATTTTTTCATCCTGATTTATTCACTACCAATGCAAACTCAACACAGTTAAAAAAATGAGTTTCTTATTTTCCCCATGCATATTCATTAGCAGGTGGAAAGGATCATACACAATCACAGTGCTTACTGAGGCAATTTGCCTGCATCTGCCCATTATTTACTGTTTCAGGTCACCTGTCCTTTAGAATTATTTCTGTCATTGCTGTAGCACAGAACACCCTTCTTTCCTAAATACCACCCATACATATGACAAAAGAGTGGCTCCTTCAGAACAAGGAAGAGGCCCAAAGGAAGGAAATAATTTAACAAAAGGAAACAAAATCCATGCTAGAGAAAGAGGGGAACGCATGGCAAATAACTGACAGTATTCTGCCATGCCTGATCTGTTCCACATTGGCAACATTGGAGGCAGTTCTGCCATCTGTATTTCCAGGTGGGAATAAAGGACATCAGAGAGGAAAATCTATGGTGCTGAAGAGCAGAAAGTGTGTTCTGGTTAAGAATGATAAAAAATTGCTTGGGCATCTGGAATGAGCTCTTCTCAGAGAGGAAAGAAGAGAGAACAATTTTACTGTTTAGCACAGAACAGAACCCATTATGTCAAATTGCTTTGGGCATTTGTTTAACATCTGATTTGCCTAAGGCCAGGTATCTCCAGCTCTTTACAAGGAGACATTAAAGACTCTGTTATGTGGTACACGCACTGTGGGGCCTCTAATCCCTTCTTCCTGTTTATTTCATTGGGTTTAAGTCCACCGGTTTTACTGGTATTACACTGGCACAGAACGGGAATCACACAGGACTTGATGGTGTCAAAAAAGTTATCCATCATGCTCTGTACCATGTCAACTTGTGTGTGCACTATTTTGCTATTTTCATGCTGAATTTTAATACATGTTTTCTCTAATTATTTTCCAAACTTCGATTGAAGTGAGAGTCTATCATTCAGAATATGAGTAAGCACTAAAAATAAAGTCACAGAGAAAAAACCACACCCTTTGTTCTTCACTCATTCAGAAGTTATTTTCTACCTTCCTTGTAATGGGGAAAAATGTACTTTCTCAGTTTTAATGGGAAAAAATTTACTAGGCTATTTACAGCACACCTGTTAACTTGCTGTGCCAAGAAATGTTTTGGAGAAAGGATTTTTTTTTGGAGATCCACAGTTTAATTCACTGGTGTTCCTCTCTGGACTTCTGTGCTGTGCAGTACAGATATTCTTCATAATCACATTTGTAAGCATTTTTGATATGGGCGGGGAGATGTCATCACATTTTTTATTAGACAAAAAACACCTAATTTCTTGCTTCAGGGAGACATTAGATCTCATGGAGCAGTAATCCTGTCATTCCTGACTCAGATTAGCAATCAGTATCTTTTACTTGGATTAGGAGCATACTCTAGGCTGGAAGATCCTCTGACAATTTGCATATTTATACATAAAATGCTTCACTGTGATTTGCATTCTGATTATTTATATTTACAGAGTTGGCTTGAGGTTTCCTAAAAAGATATCACCCCAATTTCACTATTTAATGTTTATACTAGTCCACATTTTGTTACTTGTCTCTGCATGGTTAAGAGATGAGTGGAGGGATTTGCACAAGGAGTCACTGGACCTGATAGACTTCAGATGCTACTCCACATGGTCTCTTTGCAGTTGTCAACTAACTGCTTCATGAACCATAAGATAAACTACTTTGGAATCCTAAGGTTGTATTTTTTTTTTGCAGAACACAAAGGTACCGTCTCTCTAGCGAAGCAATACCCTATAGTTCCTCTTCTTAGGCCCTTTCTGAACTTCCTTAGTTTTTGTTTTCCTGCTGATAGTGACCTGCAGATATTTGGGGAACTGCTTTCCTTTTCTGAAAGTTTTCAAGGGTTCCTTCCATCCTGAAGCACTAAGTTCCACAAGGCAACTTTGGGAGAAAACTTTCCTCCAATTTATTTCATGTATTGCACACCTGAGCAGATATTACAGAACACACTGTACTGCACTGGTGTACTGGCACTGGTGTATACCATGGTAGCTATCTAGATGCCTCTGCTGTTCTTACAAATGATGTTTTGAGTTGCTGTAGATTTTTGAAAATTGTTTTTTCTTCATATAATTATCCATTTGGCACTGACATGTTTCAAAAAAGTCTCTTCTCATCTTGGGGTGAAAGCACTGTTGCAAACCCAATAAGAAAGGATATTTTGAGATCTGTTTTCTTAGCTTGAATAATTTTTTTTTTCTACTGACAAGTGGACCTTTGCAAAGGTTTATTATAGGATGACTATTTGCAATGGATTCATTAGAATATTAACCACTTGACCTATTTTATATAACCACTACTCAAGGTGGTATAAGGTTGACCTGAAAACACCTAGAAGAATTACAAATGGAGCTGGGTCAGAGATTTATGGTAAGTGACCTAAGATTTGTAAAACACTTTGGAATATTAGCTAATGCATTATCCTAATTGTTTTACTAAAAACTAGAATCAGCAGAGACCAGTGACATTTTGCAACTGCAGTAACCGTGAAGGATTAACCACAAAAGACAGCATTGCAGCCTTTTCTAATGTGCAGCAGGTCTTGAATGGAACAAGTTCCCAGCACTGATGAAACAAAACAAGAGATAAAGATTGCCCCAACGAGAGTAAAACCAGCAATTTCAGTTTTACTTGCTACCTTTATTTTGACAAAGGGCAAAGGCCTGAATCTGGGCTGAAATACATATATGTTGGAGCTGAATATATGTGAAGAAAGAAAATTTCTACCTCAAGAATCTAGCCTTGCAGGCTGTTACAGTGGCCAGAATTCCCTAGCTGAATTGTTTTGTTGCTAGCAGGAAATCTGCCTCTCTTACGCAGCTCTGATAGCCTTACACAGAATTGTGTAAGGCTATCAGAGCTGATGATTCACTATTGCAAAGGCTGTTTTTGTTTGAACCCCTGCCCTCCATTCAGTGTTTCATTTCTCTGAATGCCTCGTTGATCTCTATTTATTCAATTTAGGATGTTAAATACCTCTGAGAGAGTTATTTTAGAGATCTAGTTGCATTTTGATTTAGCTTTGTAAAATATGTGTAATAAGAACATAAAACAATGATGCCAAAAGAGATAACATTGCTGTTGGGAATACAGCCTCTTCCAAGCTAATAGAGGCCAACTGCTATCACTCCTCATGGAGAGACATTTAACTGAGTGTCTTACAAGATGCACACCTGGCATGTCAAAAGCCCATCAACAGATTTGTCTGCTACCTGTGTGTGTTGAATGTAGGTGGCTGTGGAAGGTGGTGGCTGAAGGGCTTTAGGAGAGGCTGGATTCCCATGTGTCATCGCTCAGGCAAGGGAGATGCAATTCTCTCAATTAAACAGTGTTAAGAACCTGTGGTTTGGATATTAAACCTATGCAAACTCTGTTCTCTGTTGCTTGTTTGTCCAAATTGTACTTCAGCTCTGGGCTGTCATTACAAACCTAGACAGAAAAGACTGAAGGTATCATATTTTGACTTTTTTAAGTATGTGGTGGTAAGACTCACTGTTTTAAAACCTCTACAGAGAAAGGAGAAGGCTATTTACAAGGTATAGTAGAGGTTAAACTCTCACTTTAAAGATTATTGCATAAATTCATTAATCTATCTATGTTTTGAAGGGAGAATATTACTTTTAAGAGTCTCAGAATGTGCCTCCCACTGTTCCTATGACATGTGAGAGTGTGTAAATATAGATTAAATTAGCATTATATGAAAGGAGGGAACTGGATGGGTTATCTACTTCATGGCTTACTGGGAACAGTTTCACTTACTACAGGCTCACTTGCATTAGAGTCAGTTTAGGTTACCACACATCAAAGAAAAAATACTCATGGCAAAGCTAGGTATGATGACATCAGTATGCATTGTGTCAGGTCAAAGTCTTCACAGCCAAGATTATTCAAACAAGTTTGCCTGGTAGTCATGTACAGACTGACCAGAATTACAGTTCATCACTGGCTGGTAAAGGCAGGAACGCATTTATGAGTTTCAGCTCTAGTACATCTAGCAGTGATCCCCACACTAAGATTTGCTCACTATTTTTGCCTGGCATTTTATCTGAAGATAATAAGCTCTTTAAGCAAACAGCAGCACCTTTTATCCCTAATGTAGGGCATAATACTGACTTAGTGTTTTCTTACAAGTCTGTGACTTCTTTGTTAGTGTCTGGTGAAATGTTTTCTCTTCATCACATAGCTCCTTCTCTCCCCATTAACAGCAGCAGCCCAGCCTGTCAATACTATTTCTAAATCATAGATTTACCACTCTCAAAGAAACTGAAAGAATCTGCTGTGGACTAATATAATGGTTATCTGCTTTGATGTAAATGCCCTGCTTTATTTCAAGTCTATTTATAAATATATATATAGCAAACATGAAACTTATATGTGATATGCTGGCTTTCAACTCTGAGACTGATTTCTAGCTTCCTTTTGAATAGGAGACTCTTTTTCTGCTGCCCCTTCTTTGTCTTCACCTGAAAATTAGCTTTTATAAAATGCTATTCTGCATATTTTAATGCCTGATGTAATCAAGAAAATGCATAGAAGTTGTAATTGAGCTCATTCAGTTAAGGCTCTGCATGTGGAATTGCCATCTAGATCCCAAGTGCTGTCACAGCAAAAACACTGCATCGGTGACAGTTTTCTCATTTGATCTGTCCACAGTGGGTAATTGTAATTCTGTTCTGGTGGGTTGACTAAAAATGTCTTTGTGAAAGCCTCCTCCTCCATACATTTACAGATAAGAGAATATGCTGTAATCCTCATTCTTCGTACAGAGAGCTGGTTGCCACTTTGACAGAGAGAATGAACTCCAAGCTCCCAGCCCATTTGTTTGATTGTTTAGCAGGTCATTGCTCTGGATTCATTTACTGAGCTATCAATATCTTGTCCCTATCATTTTCAGCACCCATCTACTGAAAGTGTTGTATTGTTCATAAAGCAAAGAATTTCTTAAAGGAGTAAAAAATGTTTTTCCTATCTATTCTCTGTGACTTGACAGAAATCCTCTCGAAAGCCTTAAGCAGTGTTAGGCTTCCTTTCAACTCAAGATGCTGTGTGTAGAAAAGGTTTAGTGGGCTACATCCAATATGATTATTGACCTAAACTGGGATCTCACTCTGTAAATCCTAAACACTAATCCTGAATATGAGTTTTCAGTGTCTGAAATGCCCCGAGGGAATTTACATTCCCTATGCACGTTTTCCCAATATTTAATTTCTCTGATACACCTTTATCTTACCAGGTCAAAAAAGCAGCACAAAATCACATCAGGTATCATTTGCCTCATTTGATCTCAGGACCTAGGTTTCTTATAGAGGTTGTCAGCAGAGTAGTGCAAACCTGCAATCTTTACTAAATCAAGTGGGAACTTCCTCTTCAAAAGAGAATAAGAAAATGAAGTATGAGGAACTGCTTAATACAGCAGCAGAGTGGCTATAACACTTTCTGTTGTAGCTATGACACTTTCTGTTCAATTCCATCACCTGCTGAGGGGATTCAGAGCAGGCACCTTGTCAGTCCCTCTCAAAGGCACCCTAACCACAGAAATGGTGCTGAACCTCTGCTGTGTAGCAGTGATGATGTGCAGTTGCAAAGCTGTGGGTGTGATTTGGGTGAAGAAGCAGGAGAACCAGCGGTTGTCACACTTGGAAGAAACACTTCAAAGTGTGAGAATAGCTCTTCTCTTGTTGATCAGGATTACTAGCCTTGCAGAACAGACAGGCTAGTTTCCAGCCCCTGGACACAGGAATACATTCTTCTTTCTTGTCATATCATTAAAAAAATAATTCAAAAACTGGGATACTCAATCCTCATATGGAAAATAATATATCCTTCTGCTGCTGGGTTTCAGAGGACAAGACAGGTTCCTCCTCCATTTGTGAAAGGAGTTTCAAAAGGATCTAAAGACCTTCCTTGGAGGAGGGTTCAAAGCTACAAACATCAGGGGGAGTGTGGTGCCTCTAAATTGTTATGAAAATCTATATTTAGGACATATGCTTGGTGCTTCTTATTAAAAAACTTTAAACATTGCTTCAGATTTAGGTTTCTCTTTCCTAAACACGTGTGAGTTTTTTTTGAGCTTTCTTCAAGGCGCCTGAATGTACCTAAGTGTAATAATGCAAACCAAGAAGCTCAAATAGTTCCAATTTGGAGCGAAGCATTTTCAATATGGAGATTGTAATCCTCAGCATCAGACCATCTAAAAACACTCTTCAGTTTGGTTTTATTTTAGTTATGTAGTCTGACTCATAGGTCCCTGAGTTGAACTGGTTCTGTATTAAATTTTCAGATTGACAGTGACATTACTGAGACAACATATTCAGTCTCAGAATAGCATATGTGTGGGGAAAATACTATTTGAGAGGGTTATTTTTTACATTAAAAACTTATTTTTCAGTCATTTTTGAAACAAAAAATCACTAAAAAGTTAAATTTACATGTTTCATCATAACAGAGAAATATTAATTAATTTATGGTTTTGCTTTATCTATTATTTCTTATAGAAAAAAAATAATATTCAAAGGGGAAAAAAGGTAGTAATCTAGTTATTTTCTTCCTAATTATTTCTTCCACACACAAAATTTTGGTTCCAAAATTCCTTAAATATGATTTCTGCAAACTAAATGTTCAACTGATTGATATGTTGGTTAAAATTTTTCTTAGTTTTATGTCTTTGTATCTTCTATGTGTTCATAACATCAGCAAGTCAGATAAAAGAAGTCTGACTGTATCTTAGTTGTTACATTTGCTTGAAGAAGTCGGGGCCATGATGCAAGAGCTTGGTGCCTTAAAATGGGTTAGATTACCATTGGCCAGAAAAAAAGTCACCTAAGCAGTTTTGCTTTGGGAGCAGGGACAGAAGCCCTTGCTGTCAAATCTCCCTAACTACTATATTCCATCACTTGCAGGTAAAGCCAATTATATTCTTCTCAGGTCTAATTTTTCTGCTTTCTCAGGGAACAAAAAAAGAGTTCAAGTGTCTGCCTACCTAAAAATGATCACAACAGATCATGAGGGTGACCTGCCAATGAAGGCACTTAACTTTCAGGCGAAATAGGAAAATGCATAGTAAATATAAATCTCTATCAGATCTGGGACAGAAGGTGAACTCAACTGCAGTCTGCATTTAGCTGGTATTTAAGAGGATCAGACCCCAGCCAGACTCCTGAAGAAAACTACATATTTGGTCTAGTGTGTTTGAAAAGCTCTGATGTGTTATTAGACCCTGAGATTAGAATTGATATGAATTACACAGCAAAGGAATAAGAATCTGCAGCAAGAAACAATTTGCAACAAATAGGTAGCAGCTATTCTGTATCACATTTGATGTCCCAAAATAGCAATGAAATATGATCCAGAAGGTGATAAGTGAACAAACACAATTGATTTGTAGGAGAGGAGGAGGGAGATGGGTTGGAACATTGCAATTGTCTTTGTTGTGTTACACCGGGAAATGGAGGCTGAATGAAATATGTTCAGCTTGAATCTGAACTGCCAGTCTCACCCTTTTGATTAAAAATAAAAACTGTTGCATCATGGCATGCAGCATTCTCAATCTACTATTCCCAATGAAAAGCATTTTTTGTATCTGCACTGCATTGCACTTCAGATATAATAGAGTATGCCTACTTTTAGGCTATGTAAATAGGCCTGGCAAATAACTAGTTGCAGAGGAGCTGACATCTAATATTACAAAAAAGGAAACAAAAGATAGAAGAAACTATTCCTACAAACATATGATTTATCTAATATCAGATATGAAACTTGCTAATGACAAAATGATAAATCATTTGTGGGATCTGACATTATTTGTAATTTGTAAGTTCCGGTATTTCCTATTAACTGTCAACCACAAAAGTATCTGATTTCTACACTGAAGTACCACAGCAGCACAGAAAGAAGTTACTTTCTCAATTCATAGGCATAAATTAATTAATTAGTGTAAAACTGTATTTTTAAGAAACTGAGTTTCCACAAATGACTAAGTGCTACCAAACTGCTGTGAGGATGATTTATTTCTATCAGGTAGATAATACATTCAAATCTGTTAGATTTTTACTGAGGATGCTATAAATTAACACCTCAGGGTTAGGATATCTAATTAAGTGAACATCAATATTAATAACCAGCTGTCATCTACACTTTATCTGGTTTAATACCATATACCATATTGCACTGAAAAATGTATGTATACAATTGAAAAGAAAGGAAGGAAAGCAGTGGACTTTGAAGAAAATACATTGAAAACATTATCTAATTGCTAATTAGACTCACCAAAAATCCAGTATCTACAATGATTAATGTGCTTTTAACCGTAGAAAGGAATGAGTCACTTTGACACATTTTTGTGCCAAGTTTTACTTAACACTACAATTAATCTTTCCGTTTAAGGGAGAAATTGTTCAGTACACATTTCTCCTTTCTTCCCTGATTGAGATGGAGCATTCTGAATGTCATTCATATAATACTTTTTATTCTTATATGATATTGATTAACATGGTCTAACATTTTGGTAATATATTTAGCTTCAGTATAAGGGTTCAATTATTTCAAGTGGCTGGAGATCTATCTATCACCATTTTCACTAGGCATTGTGAGAGCAAATTTTAGCTGACCACACTAAACTTTTCAGAACAGAACCATTTGCTATTACATTTATAAGAAAGACACTGGAGGAAAGTAGTTTGTGAACTCAGGAGTAAGACTTGATTGAACAACAGAATGATTCAGTCATTAAAGTGGCCACAAACATTTCTTTTGGATCAAACTTAGCTCTACAAAAAATCAGCACCACTCTGTTGAAGCCCTTGTAGTGACACTGTGATCTGCTTGAACTTCATAGAAGTATTGCTGAAAGAGTCTTCACACTGACACAAAATAAATAGGGAAAGTAGTAAAGTCAGAAGAAGGATAAGCAGAGTTATATTTATGGAGAGTGGCCCAAGGACTCTAAACACTTGGTATGGATGGTAGCAGCTGCTGCTCCAGCACAGACTTCCTGCAGCCCAGATGCCAGCTCCAATCCTGAGTATCTTGCTAACTTCTGCAGCCTGACAGACTTCTTTTCTGTACAAACCCGCCATCATCCCTGGCAAATTGGGGATTTCTCAATGTGCCTCACAGTTTTTCAGAATGAGAGGGATAAAGAGTTATAGCCAAAAGAGGTGCCTAAAGAGAGTTGCAAATGCAAGTGAGATACTTAGATGCAACACTGCAAGTACAAAGCTTGATGAGCTCCACAATTTTTACTCAAATGTTCTTCAACCACTCACAGCTGTTTTAGCATACCTGGACAAGTTCTGCAGCTGTCACAGGACAGCTGTTTGACATTGATTTCCTGCCAAAATGTGAAATACATCTGAAAACTGGTTGTTTCCTCACTCAAGTGGTCTGTGGCCTTGGTATTATAGATTTTACAAAGTGTAAGAAAAGTATATTTTCAAGAGCAGAAACTTTTCCCAAATGGATATCATTTACTGAGAGTTTGGGGGAGGGAGGAGTTTGTTGGTTTTTGTTGTTTGGTGGCATTTTTTTTGATGATATGTAACACAGGGCTTTTGCACAACCACAGAAGAGAAAAATACCGCTTATATTACAGAGTAACTACAGGTTTTGGTAGTAAAAGTACTTAAACCTATTTTTTCTTCCATAACAGTGAAAGCCAGGAGAGTGGACATGGCTTTTCAAAGCAGAACTGACATTCTACCTCCTCAAATCAAAAAGAGTCCAAGATCAGTTAAGGAAGGGGCCTCTAGAGAGCTTCTAATCCAATCTTGATCAGAGCAAGGGTCACCTACAGCAGGTTTCTTAGGGTCATCTCCTATCAGCTTTTGAGTATCTCCAAGAATGGAGAATTCACAACCCCTCTAGGGAAATCTGTGCCCTTGTATGGCTATCATGAAATTCAAAACAAACAAAAAAACCCAACCAACCAACCAACCAAAAAAAAAAAAAAAGTGTTTTCTTATGTTCAGAAGAAACTTTCTATGATTCTTTGCCCATTACCTCCTAATCTGTCACTGGGCACCACTGAAAAGACCTTGGCTCTGTCTTGGTTCCTTACTCCCATCAGATACTTGGTTATATGGGTAGGATCCCTGGAGACCTTTGCAGGACAAAGAGTCACAGCTATCTCGTATCAGATGCTCCATGCTTTAATCATGTTTGTGACCCTTCACTGGACCTGTTCCAGTATCTTTATGTCCCTCTCATACTAAGGACCCTAGGAACAGGCTCAGGAGTCTACATGTGTCTCACTGGGGCTGAGTAGAAGGAAAGGATCACCTTCCTTGACCTTGTGGGCCACTCCCTTCCTCATAGACCCCCCGTTGCAGTTTGCCATCTTTGCTGTGAGAATACATTACTGGTTTGCTGTCCACCAGGTCCCCCACGTGTTTTCTCATAAAGTTCATTTCCAGTCAGTCACCTCCCAGTGTGCACTGGTGCATGACATTATTCCTCCCTAGGTACAGGGCTTTGTGTTTCCTCTTGATGAACTTCATGAGGTTCCTGCTAGCCCATTTCTCCAGCCCTTCAAGGTTCCTCAGAATGACAGGACATCTAGCATATCAGCCACTCCCCCCTGCAATTTTGCATCACGGGCAAACCTGCTGAAGAAATGCTCTGTCCCATCACCCAGGTGACTAATAAAAATGCTATAATGTATTCATCACAGTATTGACACCTGGAGTACACCAGCAGTGACTGAGTTCAAGCTGGACTTCGCACTGTTGATCATAACCTTTTGAGGTCAGCAGTTATTTTCAGTCCACTTCACTGTCCATTTAGTCTGTACTTCATCAATTTGTCCATAAGGATGCTACAGCAGTGTCCTATGTTGAAACTGTTCCTGAATTCACCATAAACAATATGCATGGCTCTCCCTTCTTTCACTAAGTTGATAATTTCATCGCAGAAGGCTATTAGATTGGTTAAGCATTATTTGCCCTTTGTAAATCCATGCTGTCTACTCTCAATCACCTTCTTATTCTTAATATCTTTCGGAGATGGTTTTCAGGAGGATTTGCTCCATTACCGTCACAGCAATCGAAGTGAGGCTGACAAACCTCACCTTAAAGGTTAAGCCAAAATAGCCACCAATGAAATTCTCCTGATATGTGGCATATAGACCACTTGTTGAGATGACACTTGGTTAATGGACCTTCTGCTTGGCCCTTCCACTGAGCAACCATAAGAAGAATCACAGTGCAGGATTCAGTACCTTTGAGAGTGTATATTGAGGTTCACATTTCATAGGTACAAGACTATGACTGCTCTTCCAGACTCTGACAAATGTGGATCCAAGCTTTGGCAGGTCCATTGAGGTGGAGAGGGGCAAAATGGTAACACACCTCTGAAATGATGCAGCAATTAGGATTTAACATTGCTTGTGAGTCCGATATAAATGCAGAATCAGTTTTAACAGTTTTCCCTCCTTGTTTCTCAGAGAAATTGCGAGAAAAGCCTCCCTTTTTTCTTCAAAGAATGAGAGTGAAGCCACTGCTACTAAAATTACAGCAGAAGAGAGGACAGATTGGGTGCTCCCAGTATTTGGTGTGACAGAAGAACCCCACCACTTTTAGCATGGCCTTGAACACCAGGAGTGCTGGAATAAAATGCAGGACATGTTGTTCACTGCAGCGTTATAACCTATAATCAATGTGAGTTAGGTGTTCAAGCCCTGGAAAATTTTACTGTTGGTCCTTGTTTATGCCAGAGCCACCAATTAAGCGACACTGTGTTCAGAAGAGGGTGGGAAAGGAATACAAATTGTGCAATAAAGAGAGCATAAAGCACCTCAGTGAATTGAAGAAACACTAAGAAAGAAAAACGGAAAAATACTGAAGGAGAACGAACCTGTCTATCTTCTTTGTGGTTAGTTTGTTGCATGCTGAGTGTATTTATATGAAATACTCATATCACCAAAAGTAACCACTGCTTTGTAGTGCCATGCTGTGAAACATGCCCTCCAGCAAGTGACTTCCCAGAAAATGATGTTACAGCATCAGTATTGCTCCACGGTGTAGTTTTCAGCAGCCTATACTTCTGGGAGCAAAACAAGGCACTGGTTTCTTGCCAAAAGTGTTCTTGTAAAAATCTAATAGTATAGTTACAGGCTGGCAAATAATTCCCATTCTCAGGTGGATAATTGCCACCTTGCTTCTTCAGATCTCCTCTCTACCATGCAAGTATTTGCAGTTCTCTCTGCAAGCAAATAGATCTCTGTATTTAAAAGCATGGGTGACTTGGCTACACGTAAGTGTACACCATGCTTGAATCAAGAAACAAGGGTAGATATACTGCTTCTTGAGGGAGGAATAACATATGTTTACTGTCTGGGTATAGTCACAGTTGATTAAATCACTGGCTGATGCCGAATAGATAGCGCTATATAAGCACGAAAGATGCTTAGGGTTGTTTTTGCTTAATCACGCAGAGTACAATATCATCTATTGCATTAAACAATGAGGTCCCTGAAATCTGCCCCGATTTTGTGTAGAGAACCATCATTGATTTTTTTCCTAAGTAAAGGCCAAACCTGAAGTAAAACAAAACAATAACCCAAACCCTGCCCTCTGCAACTTTGAGCCTAGTTTTCATAAGGGAAATTTGGCCTTTTAAAACTCAACTTTATAGATTTTAATTCCTATACATATCTAAGATTTAAAGTTTGTTTACATTAAGTATTTACATTTTACCTGACGATCAGCTTTAAAATAAAGCAAGAAAACACTTGTGCAACACTTTTAATTTTGCTGTACAGCTCATGTTACTGTCAGTCAATTCAAAGTCATTGTTACAAGCCTTAGTGAAAGGCTATAAAGAGCTTAAAACCTTGAGAACTTACACATTACAAGCTGTGTGCTTCAAGGCTCTTCCCTCAAAGATTTGCAATTAAACTAACCCTACCTCATTTAACCAGGTAGGTGACAAAAGCACAGGTCATGCAATTTTGTGCTAATGTGTATTCCCAGAATTGACTGAGGAGAGAACAGGGTAGTTTTATCCCAGGGACAGAGTTAGTGAGACATGAAAGAGAAAAGGAGCTTGATGGATGTATCTGGAAAATGTTCATATGGGTACTGATACTTGATAAAGAATAGAGCAAGTCAACATGCCACTGAAACAGAGGTCAAATAAAACAGCTGATGCCAAGGCATTTTGGAAGGTTAGTTGTCATAACAAGATGTGACAAAGAAACCCAAGTCATCCATTCTTGACCAGCTGAGGGAATAAATTAAGGCTGCAGTAGGGTCCAATGAGACGTCTGTTTTAGCAATAAACCTGTCTTCTGGGATGCATAGATCTCTCAGAGCCAGACTTAATTTGATGCGTTTTTCCCCTTCAGCTCATCCTGGCACTCCAATTCTAGAGAAGGGTTTTCAGGCCTTTCTTTACATGGGACAAACTCTGACTAGAGGGACAGGATGATGTCAGTGTGCCAGAGCTGCAGGCTTGTATCTGACATGGATCTACCAGACATTGACTGTGACAGATTGCTACTTGCTCCCAGACGCTGAGCTACTCAGGCTGTCATGTGGACATCTCACCACTTTTGCACAGTCAATCTGCCAGGTGATTCTGGGCCACTGTGGGCAGCTGAGGTGACCCAATGCTTCCCAACAGCATACTTGTCCTGGTCTACCCTGAGGGACAGCACACTCTTGGGCAGCTATTCACTGTTCAGCAGTCAGCCATTGCTCCCAGATGCCCACTGCAGTTTACAGGGGATTCTTGAAGAGGTAGGAAGTTACTTGCAACTCAGAGGGAGTGACATTAGCAGATGGTACAGGCTGCAGAGGAGAAATTGAACAATTCTTCTCCTCCCTCTGAGACCCAAGCATCCCCTCAGGGGCAAGGTAGTGCTGCTCTTGCTCTTAGTCTGGAGGATTATGAGTTTTTGTACTCCAATTTCCAAATCAGTTGCTTTAGGATCGAAGCAATAACAACACCTTAGTGTTCCTTAGAAAAGGTCATTGTAAAGCGGAGAGGATGGGACAGTGGGAATTCACAAAAATATGGGCAATGGAGAAAAGGGTAAAAAGTTATTCCGTGCACTGTTTTCCAGTTTTTTGTGTCTCTTTACAATAAACATGAATAGCTCCAGCCAGTTTTCCATCTACAGATGCAAACGCCACAGCACTGGAAGTTCATTTGAGGTTAAGACACATAAATTGAAATTGTGAACTAATTTTCTATGATCCCATTATAGTGTATTGTTTTTGCATTGCAAGGTAGGGGGTTTTTTTGGTGGGGGAAAGGGGTGGGAAGCTTCAAGGGGTGGCTTCTGTAAGAAGCTGCCAGAAGCTTCCCCCGTATCTGACAAAGACAATGCAAGCCAGCTCCAAGATGGACCTGCTGCTGAGCAAGGCAGAGCCCATCAGTGAAGGTGGTAGCACCTGTGGGGTAACAGATTTAAGAAGGAGGAGGGAAATTGGCAGCTGCAAGCTGGGAGAAAGGAGTGAGAATACATGAGAGCAACAACTCTTCTGACATCAAGGTAAGTGGAGAAGGAGGGTGAGGAGATGCTTCAGGTGCCAAAGCAGCATCCTGCAGACCATGGTGAGGCAGCTGTGCCCCTGCAGTCCATGGTGGTCCACAGTGGAGCAGAGATCCACCTGCAGCCTGAGGAAGATCCCACACTGGAGCAGGAGAATGGTGTGAGGAGTCCTGCTGAGGAGAAAGGAGACACAGAGACAATGTGAGGAACTCACTGCAGTCTTATTCCCCATCGCCCGGCACTGCTGTGGGGAGAAGGTAGAGAAAACTGGGAGTGAAGATGATCCTGGGAAGAAGGGAGGGGTGGGGGAAAGGTATTTTAATTTTTTTTTTCATTTCTCATTGTCTTAGTCTGTTTTTTTTGGTAAAAAATTAAAGTCATTTCCCTGCGTCAAACCTGGTTTGCCCCTAACAGTAACTGGGGAGTGATATCTCCCTGTCTTTATCTCAACTCATGAGACCTTCATTATATTTCCTTTACTCTGCCCAGCTGAGGAGGGAAGGGATAACGCAGCTTTGGTGGTCATCTAACATCCAACCAGGATCAACCCACTTCACCATCATAACCAGTGAAGATCTAGCCAACACATCTGTGAAGACTTGGGAGCAGTTTGCTATCTAGTACCTCAGGCTTAGGTGGATCACTCTAGGCGTGATGGACTCCACTGACTTGATCTCCTTCACCTGTAGTGGGTGCCTGAGGTGCTTGCTCACAGGTAGGTACTGATGCACAACTGAACACAGATATCTTTAGGTGTCTTCCCATGTTTCAAGAACAGAGGCGAGCTGAAGTGGAGGGGTATTGCCATGCAGGGGTGGTCAAAGTCTTCATGTAACTAAAAAATGGGGAGAGGCTCCAAGGCTAATGTGGTGACAAACATCTCCAGATTGTGGTGAGTTGTGCAGAATGTCTTTTTGCAGTCAGTATGCAAACACTCATACACATATATATACACATGAATAAATAGTCTCTATGGAGCCATGTGTGTATTCCTATTAAAAGAATGCAACTTTTGCAGATAATAATTTATGAACTATCAAACCCACTTTTGAAAACTGGTCTACAGAATATGGCAAGAATATTTATGACTGAGGTTATAGCCCTATGAAAGTGGATGCTTGTAATACAAACATTGTCAGATGTTTTAACTGTGGCTTTGCCAAGTGAACCCCTAGAGGCCTCATCTGAAGCCCATTTAAAACAATAGAAATCTTCCCACAGACTTCAGTGGGTTTTAGGATCAGGCATCCAGTGTGACTTGAAATGCCTGTGTGTTAAACATCCATTTATGTCTCTGTTGTTCTAAATCAGTTGAAATTCTATAATACCAAATTTGTTTTAACTGCTAGACCTGGGAGAGCAAACTATTTTCAGTGTAACATGCAGGGAATGATATGAACAGCTTCCATTAACACTAAGGGGCAAATAGTGTGTAATTCTGTATATGTTACAAAAACTTTCCCTCATAAAATGTACTGCATTAAACATAAAAAATGGTCCTGCTATTTTCAGTTTCTAGATATTTATTGGAAATTTCTATCACCAGCCATTTCTATCTGCAGAATGGTCTTCTATCTGTTTTGGGGAATAGTATATTGACACATAAATTGTGTTCAAAATATGCAAGAGCCATATTTTAAACATGAGACCTATCTAAGATACAGTCCCTAGATTTAAATCTTTGACTTTCTTTGTGAAGTGAAACTGAATTGTACTTTTTCCTTTTCATTCTATAATGCAACTGTTTAATTTTTTCAGCAGAAAGACAAATAAAGGCAATATATTTTATGTAGTTCTTTCCAGAATGAACAAAAGATGACTAAATAGAATTTCAGATGGGAAATTTTACACATAAATTCACAAGCTTTCCCATTTGCCATCAAATCTTTTCCCTTTTTTGTTATATAATTCCCTGAAATTATGTGTTTTTCTTTTCTCTTCAGCACAACAAAATGCTCAAGACTTGTAAGAGAAGAGTGAATAGGAGTTTTATTAAAATACTTATAAACATCTTTTTTTCACTATGTGGGCAGCTGGAGTATCCCACTTTTTGATTAGAAGTAACTCTGTATATCTGCTACAACTTTTAGTATGTCACAAAATAACTATGACCAATAGGGTATTCCATACTTATAAAAAAGCAGCATATAAACTGTTAAAATGGGAGTAGTTGGTGCATTTGGAGGCAAATACATTTTAAATGCTCTCAGTAGAACCCTATGATGAACAGGGCTGATGTATGTTGATCCTGTTTTACTGCATGACATCCACTAACAAGCAATAGCTCAGCAGGCAGATCTGAACTCTTTCAGACTGAGTAATAATCAGCCAGGTCATTCATTCGTGTTCATCATCTCTGTCAAGGGGAAGAGAATACTTCATTATCTGAGATCTTTTTAATGGTCACTTCTGACATGCCTGCTGTGCCTGGGCAGCATTTTTTACACATCTTCAACCTCAAGCTGACAGACATTCATAGAGAGAGGCTTCTGTCATTCTTTTTTCTCTATAGCAGTGACTGTAGGTTTCACTTCAGGTTGGGTTTTGGATTTGTTTGTATTTCTGAACAGCAGATTATTATCTCTTGTTATAGGAACTAGGACTTTACTTTTTAATGTAACTGTACAACTCGTTTGTCTAAATTAGTGGTGTTTTTATAGGTTCCAGTTGAGTAATTTTTCATAAAATAGATCATCAAAATCAGAAATTCTGCTGGGCTTTCATTATTTGAAATTTTATTCTTACAGAATAAATAGAAAATCCTATTTCTGTTATGGCATTGTCAAATGGAAAGCGAGTGACAGAATTTTGCACATGTCCTGAAATGAGTAATCTCTAACAAGCTTTATACTGAAAAACCCTCACCTAAACTTGGTTAGATTCCTGATACGTTCAGTTTGGTCCAGAAATTAATTATACCAGTAGATCTCATCAACTGCATGATATTTTATTTGCTCATCCTACACTTTGCTCTGGACTCCATGGTCTGCATTGCTTCACAGGATTAAACCTTCCCTCTGGACGGACAGGTATTTGTGCAGTTTTCTCTTACGTAGTTCCTCTGATAACATTGAACCTCAATGCAGTAAGTGCTGGTAATTATGAGGGAGAAAAACTCTGATAATTGAAGGATTAAGCTGTCCAATGCCTACCAGGGGTTAGGATAAAACACACAACTTATTTTCCAGCTGCATGTGTATGAAAATTTCTTACATCTGCTTCTAAAATTCTGGTTCCTGGCAAAATTCTTTAGAATTTTTAGCAGCCTCTGTACTTGTCAAATACAACCTCTTCCATGAATTGTATGCCTTTAAGAGGTATGTTTAGTGACTATGGAATTGTCCCTGTCCTGGGAAGGTATTTCTCCAGCCTGAGGGCTGAAATAGGGTGTGTGAGGGATGTTAAGTATGAAGCTTGTGACATCAGCAAGGTGCAGACGCAGTAGAAAATTAAAACAATTTTAAAAGAAAAAAAAAAGAAAAAAATGAAAGGAAAAGGTCACAGCAGCAAAATGCAGTATTTTTCCAGCAAGAGAATGATGCATTCAAGTGGGACCCACCTTCTGCAATAACCAGAGGGAAGCAGTCATGTTTGCCAACCCATATATCCTCAAACAAAACACAGATTAAACAGGCTTCTGTGGGGCAGCCAGCCCTGGGAAGTGATGGGCACAAAAGCTCGCTGTTCCTCAGAGCACGTATCCTCTGCTGCTGGGTGATTGCTACTGCCACACTGCAGGGAAGACACAAAGCAAACCACAACCCATACTCAGATATGCTCATCAGGGCTAAGGGAATATCCACTAGAAGGTACATCCAGTTAAAAGATCTACAAGAGATCTGCACAGAAAAAAATCCTCTTCCTTACATTAAGTTTATCCTCATGCAAAAAATGAAATAAAAGTTGCCTCTGAATTGTTGTGCCTTTCAGCCTCCAATATGTCCCTCAGGACAGTCCCTGCTTTTCACTTTCCACTTTGTCAGTTCCTACTACAATCTTTCCACCTCTGATGCTTCCTGGAAACCTCTTATCCTACCTACATGCAGGATCAGCCAAAGAAAACACAAAAAATATTTCTGAAGCACTTTATATCTTCTTCGGGATTGTGTCTATAACATATAACTCTGCCTGTTACAATTTATTTCAGAATTATTTTATTTTTAACTTGCTCTCCAACAAGTTTGGATAACCATTTCCTTGTGTGATATTCACCACAGTCTACTGGGTAGAACCTCAATAAACTGCCAAATACTTATAGTCGTTGAAGTCCTTACTCTGTTCAGGGTCTCGAGCTCCATCACATTAACTGAATGCTTAAGCATATGTTCACATTCTTTTGAATCACAATGTTATTTAAATAAAGTCTGTAATATCACTATTTTTTTTCTACTGCCTTTAAAAGTCCCTGAGATTTAAAACAAGAGGATCAGCCTTCTTCCTATCATGACTCATCTCTAATAGTTGAAACTACCCCAGGGATGAATTTGGGTCAAGGTCTTGTCTTCACGCCATTTGCCTTAATAGCTTTATTACTTCTGTATATGCATGATATTAGAAATATCTCAGAATCAATAATTTTTGAAATAACTGTAGTTCTTTCACAGAAGAGATGTCTTGGAACCCTACCTTTATCAGCACATTAAGTATAGCTAACTAGCCATTTCTTCTAGCTGTCTAACAAGTTAATCAGGTAAATTATTCATTGCTGTGTTTTCCTGAAACTTATAGAAGATAATGGACAGAAAATGGAGAAGCTGTTTGATTTAATTTAGGTTCTAGTTTATTGCCTACTTCATAGGGAAATGTAAATAAGAGGTCATTCTCGGCCACCATATTTCTAAAAATTTGGTAAGCCACAAGTTGCTGATGGAGGTGAAATTCTCCACAGTGCCTTGTATGGACATTTTGCTAAGTGGTGTGAACCAAACAAGCATTTCAAAGATCAGACAAAATAAATTACGCTGTCAGGAATTTGAAACAGCCAGAATGCCCTGAGCACAAAGAACAGGATTTTTCCTTTATATGAGGGAAATGAGGAGACACAGACATATATTACAGATTTGTTTACACTACACGTAGTTCTTCCTAAGTATAATCTTGAGCTGTGTCACATGGAACAACTGAATGAACACAGCCTGAGTACTGAATTTAAAACCCGAGCTTGAGACTCATAGACCACTTAAGTAATTTGGCTGGGAAGAAACGTTGAAACCGAAGACCAATTAACATTCATATAGTATTTTGAGCTTTACGAGCAGTTATAATGAAGCAGTTTCTTTCCACACAGTAATACAGTTATAAGTATTTTGATGAGGTACTTACAGTAGGAATGACACTTGGACAGGCAGAACCAAGTGCAGGGCTCTCTCTCCTGCAAAGTTCAGTAGGGCATGGCAATCAACTTTGGTCTGCTGTTTCCCTTTCTGCTCTTGTTTCAATGTTCTACTTGACTTGCAATCACCCTCCAAGGTCCCTGCCTTTATTAAGGCTGACTAAACCTCCTTTAGTGAATCAACTCCTTGTAGAGCTACTTGCTGTAAATACCTGTTAATTATTCAGGGATATTGAAACCTTTAGTCTAGCCTATGCATTAAGAAATTCACTTGCTAAAGTGGTCTACATCATTACTTTTTTATTCCAAAACAAAACTCAGGCAAAAACTACTAGTCTCAAACAAGAATTTTGTGAGAAAACCCAAACAATTTAAGGCCTTTTTTTGTTTTCTTTTTTACAATTACACATTTGCAAACTGAATCTCTTATCATATAGTCTTTGCTACATAATAGGTTATTTTAAGCTATAGGCAAAAATGTATTGTGCTATTATATTTTTTCCATCTCACCAAAATGAAACAAAATATACTGCTTGAATTTACGCTACCTTTAAACATGTTAAGTAGAAGATGGTTCTAAAGCTCTATCTTTTTATGTAAATCCTGAAGTTTTGTGTTAAAGGCTATTAAATGGTGAAGGTTTCCAAGGTGCAGTCATCTATGATTTTGGTAAGTTAAACAGAGCAAATCCAAATTAAAAAATTGTCCAGATTTGGGGTCACCTCACAGTTATTTAGTTATGAGCCTTTAAATTCAAGGAAGTTTGGAGTTACCATTCTTTTGGAATCTGAAATAAAATGTTGGCTTTTTGATTGGTTGGTGGTTTTGTGTGTTTGTTTCCTGTTATTCAACTCATTTAAGTAGAGCATGGACACAACTTTGTCAGTAACAATTCAGTTTTCCCATGACACATTTTACACAGGAAAATGAAAATATCATACTTGAACTTCTGATAATATAGCCAGAGATAAAAATAAAATAAAGTATTCCTGCTTGTATTAGAAATAAGGTGTCTCTTGTGTTTTACTGATAGGGTGTGCTGGTGGGAAGAGTCCTGGAGAAGAATAAAGATAAAAACGCCCTCAGAAGTTGCCCTGTGGATGATGGTTCAGATTCTTACAAATTTGATGGAATGTGTCATACTGTGGTGTGTTGACCCCAGATGGACATCAGGTGCCCACCAAAGCTACTCTATACCTCACCTCCTCAGATGAACAGGGGAGAGAGAATACAACCAAGGGCATCTGGATCAAGATAAGGACAAGGACAGATCACTCAGTAATATTGTAGTAACCACAGTGGTAGTGGATCAAGGGTTGGACTTGATGATCTCTGAAGCTCTTTCCAAGCTGTGTGATTCTGTGATTCTGTGATTACCGTCACAGGCAAAACAGACTCAACTTAGCAAAATTAGTTTATTATCAATCAGTTCAGAGTAGGGTAATGAGAAACAAAACCAAATCTTAGAAAACACCTTCCCCACAACCCTCCCTTCTTTGTGGTCTTAGCTTCACTCACTATTTTCTCTCTACCTCCTCCATGCTTAACAGTGCAGGGAAACAGGTAATGTGGTCTGTGGTTAGTTCATCACATGTTTTCTCTGTCATTCCTTCCTCCTCAGGGGGATGACTCCTCACACCCTTCCCCTGCCACAGCGTGGGGCCCCTCCCATGGGAGACAGTCCTCCACAGACTTCAACTTGAATTTTTCCCACAGGCTGCAGTGTGGGTCCCTTCTACACGGTGCAGTCCTTCAGGAACAGACTGCTCCAGTGTGGATCCCCCACATTGTCAGAATGCTGGCTCGCATTGGGTCTCATTGTACATGAGGGAATCTTCTGGCAGTTTCTCACAGAAACCACCACTGTGGAGCTCCCCTACCTAAACCTTGCCACACTAAACCAACACACAAAGATACTGTGGCATAAATAAAAGCAGCAAAAACATATGAACTGGATGTTGTAGAAATTTTACTGTGAAGATTTTCCAGTTCAGAAGATAGTCTTATTCAAATCAACATTCACCTCAGAAAAATATCACTTCCAATTATACTCAGGGAAAATACTGATGTAAAGAATTGCTTATCTGAAAAACCCAACCATCCAACCAAGCGAAAAAAAATGGTGAGTGTAGAGAGGATAAGATTTTCTGTCTGAAATTTCTTGTAGGGAGAAAAATAATCTGTTATATCATCAGCTCCGCTATCAACATTAATGTTGTGTTACAGCATTAGCATTTTGTAGTGCTTGAAGCTCTGAGTGGGTGAAGCAGCAACTTCAAAGTTTTTGAAATCCAGAATGAGTTGTGGGAAAGGACCAGAAGAAAGGTCATTGACTCCAGAGAAAAATAGTGGACAACATCTGTTTTCAGGAACATTGTGCATTAGGAATAAGTGGAAAATAGATGATTACTTTACATTTTCCAGTCCATAGGCTGAAATCATTATTTCAGTATAAAATCTAAAGAATCTGAAAACATCAAATACAGGAGTGTTTGGTGCTCTTCCCTGATGGTCAGTCCAAACTGAAATAAATCAGAGCTGTGAAATACCTGTGAAATCTTTGGTGAGAGAAGCAGAGAAAGACATAGATTGTGCTGGCACCTAACACAGCAGAAAGAAGCAATCTCAAAATAAATGGTGTTGATATCCAGTTGATAGGAAATGTTCAATTCTTGTGTTACCCGAGGTATTTTGTGGAATCAAAGTTCGCCTGTATGGAAAACAGACAAAAGAGAGATCAAAGCGGAAACAAAATATTTCTTTAAGGAGAGCCATAGGTAAGGGTAATGAGAAGAGTTTGTGTCCTTTATAGATCTTGGACAAAAGATGTCAGAGGCTGCTTTCTAATATAATACTGCAAACTAGATCAGGTTCAGAAATAAGTCTCAGATAGTGAATATTTCTACTTTTTCAGTGTTGCAGCTGGAAAAGCTCTAGACTCCAGAAGTAGAAAGCTTTAAGAAATTCTAACAGGAATAAATTCAACTTTCTTTCCACTTAGCTTTGTAACTGTGTTGATCTGTAATAAGGCCTTGCCATTCCTAGTAAGAGGCAATAAGCTCTGTAAAGAGTTTGCAAGGCCTTGGGACAAATCTGTCAGGTTCACTCTTACTGAGCTTTTCTTGACCTGCCTACAGCTTTGTTTTTTCAATTTAACTGCAACACCATTTTTTTTCTACTTGACCAGGTGTCTATTGTGAATTTGATTTTGTTCTCTTTGTATGTTGTTGCCTCTAACATAAAGAAGTACCAAGTAAAGTGGACATAGCAAAAGCTTTAATATGATAGCAGAAGCTTTGAGAAGTGAGGCCACAGGATATGTGTGGCATAGAGAATATGCAGGAATGGAATGGTAAAAGATGGAGTACAAACTTGATGCAGGAGAGCACATGCTTATAAACAACTCAAGAGTGGTCAGTTGAAGAAATGCGTATCTGAAGCTGGACAAAATTGATAATTTCGGTAACAAAAAAAAACACAAAAAAAACAAACAAAAAAACCCCAAACAAACAAACAACCACAAAAAACAAACAAAAACCAAAACAAAAAAAAACAAACAAAAACCCAAAACAAAACAAACAAAAAAACAAACAAAACAAAACAAACAAAAAAAAAACCAAAAAACCCAAAAACATCTATTACATAAAAGTTACCACATACAGTAAATATGGATGCAACATGCAGCTGCAGATTGATGAAGAAAAGGCTGTAAAAGTGTGCGGCCAAATGTTTAAAAATTACCCCAAGTGAATCCTAGAGTGAGGGGAAACAAAAAACTATCAACACCATATGCCTCCTGATGAGACATCAGAGGTTGACATCTCCTTTTAATAACACCACCTCCAGCACTATGGAGCTTTGTAGCCCACTGGAGCAGAGAAAGGATGAGCATAGCTTCAGGAAAAGGATAAAAACTAAATGTGTGTATTTCAATGTTAACTGTATTGTTACTGTTATTGATTTTTTTCTTTATAGGAGTATTCTTAATGTGTTATTATATTTAACAACTAGATCTAGATTAATATGACTATTGAATTAGATTTCAAATATATTAATAACAGACTTTTGGCTGTATATGCCACAAATTTCCTTCTGCCTAAGGCATTGAATGTAAGAGGTTATGAGGTTCTATATTATCTCTGATCCATAATTCCACCTAGTCCAGCTTTCTTTCTCTGACTTTAGCCACACAGGGGAAGTGGTGGGTGCTCTTAAGGATGCCCTTTTTAGTGTTGGAAAGGAATTACAAGATATATTTACTGGGATGGATCCTGACCTTAGTGGAATAATTTTTAAAGCTTTCTGGATTTTACTACTGACTTATGATTGTAAATGCTGCTTTCCTTTGCCTTCCCCATGATCCTACATCATTCATTTCTGTACCTGGATGTAGTATTTCCAGAAAGAGTTGGGACTGTGTCTTGAATTATCCTAGCTGTTTAAACTTCAGTTTCTTTCTGTCCATCTTCAGAAGTTCCTTCTTCACATAATATCTTTAGAATCACTGATCCACTCCAGGTGATCATAAAACCTTTTGTCAGGCCTCATTTCACAGATTATTTTATTCTGACAGCTTGTCCTATGTTTATACAAACTCCCCCTGTAAACAAGCCCTGTCTTGCCATGGCAATGTAGAAAAGCTGTCTAGATACAAAAATGTGTGTTGGGAAAATACTACTTCCTATGTTTAATCCTGCTTCTCTGAATCTGGTTAAAACAGGGTCAGGGTTATATTTAGGCAAAATAGTGAGCTGATGCTTGTGCTAAGAATCCCATATACACATAAGAGAGATCATCATTAATATCTTTGTTAAAATGACATTTCCTTTTTAGTGACCCTCTCCTTCTTCTCTCCAACCCAGCACTAAAAAACCCAAATAAAACCAAAAAAAACCCACCAACCAATAACAGAAATAAAAATCAATTGCACTGTCAGACTCATGTTGTTTACTGGCCTGGGTATTAGGTTATGCTATCAAAAATAGCATTCACCATAAAATTCTGTGAAATTCTAATTATTTCTGAAATATACACATGCTTATTTCATGATTTGTCTCCTCAGCAGGATCTTGTTCATGATTTCCTGGAGGCTTTTTCACAAAATCTAAGAATTGTCAGTTCTACACGAGAGTCCTTTCCCTTTGAAAGGATACGTACATCTGTGTCTACAGATGTGCACACATAAAGGTTTGGCATGGTTTTGTTTCTATAGCAATAATCAAAAGAGGCATTGTTTGTGCAGTGACCACTGTATTTTTCTATTTAAGGAAAATGAACCTTTAAGATGTTGTGGTAGTGGCTTGGATGGCTCAAAATGAAAGAGTGTTTTGGAGCAGGGAAGACTGTACACTGTCCTTGGAATAACAGTATAAAAAGAGCTGGTCAAATGCACTACCTTTCAAATTAATGTTACTGGCTTTTTTATCTGCATAAATAAGCTTAAATTATTCTGGACCACAGATTCACAACTAGAAGACTAGTTGTTCATGAAACATCTTAAAATTAAAGAAAAATAAACCCTTCTCTTCTGTGGAAAGCTCAGAGGCTTTATGAGGTGGTAAAGGAAGACCACAGAAAGGAATGCCAACAGGTTAGGGGAGCAAGCAGGATTATCTTCTGGGATGTGCTCTTTAAACTGTGATAATATTTAACTTCTCAGGAGCAGGTGTGATATTTGACACCTCTATTCACACAAAACCTGGCCCTGAGTCACCCACAGGCACATGGTAGTAATAGATTTCAGCAGGTTCTACAGAACAACATTGTCAAGGATAAAAAATAAACTGTATTATGCAGCTGATAAAGCCAACACATTTTGGAATGGAAATGGTACTATTGGCAAATAGCTTTTTTTGCTGCCTCTCCCTGCTCTGCAAACTGACATCCCATTATCAAGGATTTAAAAGTTTATGCCAAAGAAAAAGTATTGACCTTCAAGTTAATGCTATTAAAAATGTAATTTTATTCAAATGAATGGAATTGAAAAGGATCTCTGCATAAAGTGCAATACTGTTTTAATTAACAGTGCGTTAATGTGCAGAAGCAGAAGGTCAGACACATTAACGTATTTGCAGGAAAAGACTGCCCAGAAGTCACAAATCTTTAAAATACTAAATTATTTTAAAGCTCTGATGTTATGCAGAAGTCAGACAATTTATGTACTAATCTGCTTCAGCAAACAGAAGCAATATCCAGCTACTCCATCTAAGTGTAAACCTTGCAAAATTATCTTTTTTGACTTTTACTGCTAACCATAATTCCTTCTTTCGCCCCTCCCTTTTTATCAGGTTTTGATGGCACAGTCAGCACTATACTGGGTGCAATACTAAGATTAACATTTATTAATGAGCAGAGTTTACTATTCAGATTTCTGTACAAGAGACACCCTAACAATAGAGGGTTTGATTATATAAAAGAATTGTTCTACCCACTTTCTTTGAAAACAAACAAATAATAACTTCTTATCACATATTACTGAATACAACTCAGTACCATAAAAAATCTGTCATGCTGCAACTTGTGCAAAATCCCCTTTAAAGGGGTACACAGTATTCTATCAAATTTGTGCCTAGGTCAAGTCACCTCCTTTCACTTGCTTATTTTTTTATATTAGCCTGATTTTGTTAAAAATCTGGGCAGTTGTGTAGAGTTATTTGTCCACGAAAACATTTAAAATCTATACAGACTCATTGGTGCAGAATAATTATTTTTTTGAGGACAGTCTGCATTGGCAATAGGCTGTATAAACAATATTTTTTCCTTCAGAGCTCCCAATTTACAAAGTGAAGGAGGAACTGCCACCTGTTGTGTCATAAGATATAGGAAACCAAACTTGGAAATCACTCTCCTTCTTCCTGTGAACCTCTTTTTCCAAGGATTCATCATGACCTGTAGCTCTGGTTTAAATTTTTAAGTCAACAAAAATGATTAAGGGACTGGAGCATTTATCTTACAAGGAAAGGCTGACACCTGTTCAGCCTTGAGAAGAGATGACTGAGAGGGGACCTCATCAATGTCTATAAGTTTCTGAAGGGAGGGTGTCAGGAGGATCGAGCCAGGCTGCCTTGATGGTACCAAGTAATGGGACAAGAGGCAACAGGCAGAAACTGATGCATGGAAAATTCCACCTGAATATGAGGAAGAACTTCTTTACTGTGCACTGGAACAGATTGCCCAGAGAGGTTGTGGAGTTTGCCTCAGTGGAGATACTAGAGAACAGTCTGGATACATTCCTGTGCAATGTGCTCTGGGATGACTCTGCTTGAACAGGGAGGTTGGACCAGATGATCCACTGTGGTCCCTTCTAACCTGACCCATTCTATAGTTCTGTGACTCTGCGAATCCGGGCTTTCAGTGTGTCAACAAGCAAGACTGAACCAAGAATGTTACTAGAAAAGTGTTTATTTCCATGCTTTGTCTTTTCTAAGACAAAAGAGATGCTAACATCTAGATCAGGAATCCAAACTACTGGCAATTTCATTCCTATTCTGCTCTGGCAACAGCTGCAATTCTGTGCTTTTTCATCTTGAGGGCTACAATTGAATCCTAGATTGTTAGTAAAAATGTCTATTCATAAATGTGCACCTTCAGTATTGTTAAACTTCCAATAGGTGTTTTATATTTCTACTTGGAATTTTATGTGTATTATAGAAATAGTATACGAATAGAGGATAAAAGCACTATTGATGTATAGAGCTATAATGATTCTAGTGAAATAAAAAAAGTGTCTGAGAGCCATGTCTAATAAATGTTTTAAAAAGGAGAATCACTAAAAGTTACAGAAAAAGCAGCAATATTGTGATACCTATGGTGGTATTTTTCCTTAGAATTGAGAATGTGAAGCATAATCTTCTTTGAACCCAAAAACCCTGCAATGCACAATCTTTTTCCTGGTTTAGTTCTGCATAAAATAAGGGTATACTTTACTCTGCAAACAGTCTGTGATGAGCAGACTGCTGAGTTAATACCTTTTGTTAGTGTCCAAAATGACAGTCAGTCAAAAGGAAGTTTTGGGGCAGAGAGGAAGTGAGGGGCGGAGTCAGAATGTGCAACTAATTTATTATTCCAAGGATGTCAGACAGTCTCATAATATTTAGCACTAAATCTGGTTTTGATAGCATGTGATTTTTTTTTTTAAAGGCAACTTCCCAGGGAATTAAAATGTCCCCTTGTTTCCTGTTAAGTGAAAATACTGATTTAGACAGACTTTCCTTATTAAATATAATCTGTGCCTGAAATTTTAATGGTTAATGGTTTAAATAATCAGCCATTTGCAAAAGCAGTGAGTGCTTTGCTGATGATGTGCAAGGTAACAGCCCAATTGCAGAGGGTGTGAGCACCAGAGGATGACCACCACAAATCAACCTTCCTTTAGAAAGAAGCTGTGTTTTGAGCCAGATAAGGGAAGAGGCTGATAATAAGCAGATCCTGCGAGGTGGGATAGTGCTTTTTATCAAGCCAATGTCCTCCTTTACTGGCTGTAAAACTCCCCCAGAGGTACAGTATCAGGACATTCACATTATTCATGGAGTATAACTGGCTCAATTGTAAACCTTCCCCCCCCTTCCAATAAAAATACTGGGACATTCACACGTAGGCCTAAAGGTATTCATGCCTTCTGATGGGATATAATTGGCTCAACTATGATGACAAGAGGCAACTATCAGGTCTTAGAAGGTGTCATAAACGACCAAAGACAGCAGAAGCACCCCCAGAATCACTTCTGAGGTCTTCCACCAGAAGACTGCACAAAATCCACGGAGTTGCAACAGAAAGTGTAGAAGTCCCCCCACAAGGGGAGATACCTCAGTGTTCCCATCAACCCCGAGTGTATTAATCCACTGAACTTTGTGCTTCATGGGCTTCCCCCACCCCTGGCAGATCAAGACTGCAATGGACATTTAAATTGGAACAATCAACTCTCATCGCTGGGTCCACCGAGGGTAATATCTTTCTACTCTTATTCTTTTTATCTCTCTCTCTCTCTCTCTTTCCTCTCATAAATTCTTCCTCCCAAAATATATTCTAAGCCAAACTACAAAAATTTCAGTCAATGCCTTAGCAAGTCCCTTGTTGTGTCTGGGTAAGTTAAAATTGGCTAAGTTCAAGTTTGCTCAGTTAAAGTTTGTAAAGTGCCCTTTTTTGCCTGAATGTTGTTTTAAAATTTTCCAAGTACTTTATTCTCCCTAAATGTTCTAAAGTTTGCAAGTAAAAGTTTGTTATTGAATATCCTGAGAATTTTGGTTTTTCGCCCACACACCACCCAGAGTGAATCAAACAACCTTTGCCTAAACCCACCAAGTGGACCAGGGCATAACAACCTATTCCATGTGAGGTTTATTAGACTTTATGATTGTCTGGTATTACCTGAAGCATTCTACAGAATAGGCTTGGGATGCTTCACGGACGAGGCTTAAAGGGCTTAAAGGGCTTACTAAACCTTCGTAACAACTAGAGCTTTGACCAACATCAATTTCCCTGACATTGTGGTAGAAAAGTTTAACAGCAGTTATTTAGATATTTGTAGTTAATTCTGTTAAGTCAAGCTTTGTTTTGACTAAAAATTTCATAGTTAATATATTTAATAAATAGACTCTTTTTTTTTAATTTAATTATACATGTAATTATATGAAGGACTAATTAGCAATGGCCCAGTTGTGCCTTAAGGCATACTTTCAAAAAACACTAGTACAGATAACAGGCCAAATTTTCAACAGAGCTGGGTTCTGATGTAGATAAATTGAGGCAACAAACAACAAAAGGAGGGCAATGGAGACCAGAAAGCAACAAGGGAAGAGGAAAAAGAAGAAAACACATCAGAGTCACAGAAAAGATTTTACAGAACAAACAATATTTTATGAAAGCACTTTAAAATTTTTTTGCATCAATATAGTTGAAAATCTTTCTTTAAAAACACAAGTGGAATTACAGTAAGTGAAGTTGAACTTACTGTCTTCTTTTCTCATTTCCCAACATACGGGTATAAAATATCAGACTTCAAACATTTTAAAGTTAGCAAGGATAATTGAAACAAATATAAATATATATATAAAAATAGAAATATATATGTGCACAGATGAACAAGAATTTTTATAGTTAGCACCGAATCTTATACGAGGTCTCAGATTTAATATGTGCTCAAAAAGTTAACTAGAGAAAAAAATGTACATGAAGAAAGAATATAGTATTTTTGTGACTGAATGTAGTAACTAGGTTTGGGGTCCTTGAAATAATCACACTAAAGAAAGAAAGAGAATTTACTTGCTAATAGAGGAATTTTTAAAAATTTTAGAAAACATCTTAAAAAATATGAATATGGTACCTGTAAACATTTGGGGACATTTTTAAAGTCATAAAGTAGTCTTTGTCTAAGTTGGAAAGCTAAGCTGAAAGAAAAATTTTTATTTAAAGATTATACTAGTAAAACAGAAAGTCATCTGACAGAGAATTAAATATTTAGTTTAATTATACTCCACTTATCAAACTAGTCCTTATAGTCCTTACTGCATTGGAATTTGCTAGTGTGCTTTCTTACTAAACTAATATTATTAGCATAAATTAGTTCAGTCTTGTTTCTAAAATATTAGCAATTTTTTTTTGCTAAATTTCAGTTTTCCTGTCAAGTCCTTGATCTTGAAAAGAGTAACCAGGCTATGCATTACTCCTTCATATATGCGAATGTAGGACATCTTAGAATATTATTTGGCTTAAAAATCTGTTGATGGGGAAATGCTAATTGGTGATCAACAAACAAATTAAGATTTCCCAAGTTAGCCCAGGAAATCTGTTAGAACTAATGATTAAAAGAAGTTGTATACTCACAGGTAACATAATGATGAATGTTCTTCCAAAATACTAAGAAAATTGCTGCATATCTTTCTGTACAATAATCTTAACCTTAACTGAATGAACGGAAATTACAACAGAAATTTGTTTAGTCATGGAGCATCACTTACTTTGTTCAAGGCTTGTCATTGTGTCCAGCATTACCACAAATTTCAATATAATGCAGAATCCCATAGATGAAACTATTCTAATGTTGTCCAGTACTGTCATCTGATACTTGTTTGGGTTTGTACTACTAGAGTATAGTGCAGAATGGTGTAATCGTTGTAATATTGGCAGAGTGAGAAACAAAGGTTTACTACTTGGTATGATCAATAATGTAACAGAGGGATGAGACAAGTAATATCTCAGTGTATTTTAGCTGTCAGACATTCAAAGTTATCAATGGTAAATAAGAAATAAGGTACCATGATATCACCAATTACTCTGCAAAATCCAGCGCAGAAAGTAGAAACTGTGTGATGAAAGGAAGATATCACTTTCCTGTGGACAGACCTTAAACTCGTGCTTTCTTCTGGCTTCTTCAATACATTGGAACTTTATACATTGAAATGAGACTGAAAACAAGTGGTCTGGGTGTACTTTTCACTATTATTCACTTCTTTTATGCATCTTAGGTGTGAATCGATTTGTATGACAGATTTCTACATCATAGATATCTTATCAAGCTAGGCTGATAAGTGGAGAGGAAAAAAGCCCAAACACATTTAGGGGGCACCTCATCTGCTTTAGACTTTAGGATAAGATGAATGATACACAGAAAATGCTTCTTTTTCTCCAGCAATTACAAAAGTGAGTGAGTTCATATGTGGATACCTTCTGTGTAAACATCGCATTTGGTTGGATGAATTTCACTCTTTCTCTGTTCTATAAGGAAGTGAAAGACAACAGCAAAATCCTCCTCTTTTGTTTCACTGATGAGCACACATGAGGCACTATGTCACTAAGGAATTAGACCTTTAGTAAAAGCAAAACATTAGCTTTCCACGTAAAACAAGCTTCAGTAAAAAGAGTGGATTATTGCACTTGCACTAATTTACTTAACAATGATCATGAGCACATACCACATTGTACAGCAAGGACCTTGCTTTAATTGAACTACAGAAAAGGTGTTAAATGTGAAGATATTTTTGAAAGTGGGCTTCTCTGGCCACGTTTGTCTTCTATAGAGCATTATGCAAGAAAATTTTTCATCCTTATCACCATGTGGTACAGGTGGGAAGAACACAATTTTTCTTTATTTGCACGGAATCCCAGGTCATTGATAGTATTATTCAGCCTCCTGAGTGTTTCTCTTCTCAAAATGGCAAAACATTACAGTCTTCTGACATATTTTTTGTTCAACTATTGATACCACTACCAACAATGTTAGCATAAGGATTACGTCAGATCAAATTTCTGCATATTCTGTGTTCTGGGTCATATTGCTCAAAAACCTAGTCAGCCTGCTCAGGGATTTGCAGTCCAGGTCAGAAAATAAGCATTCTGAGTTTCTTATGCGTTCCTGTTCTGGCCATGGTTTCACATTTGGAGGAACTTAATGGCTCTTGGTGCATGCCAGAGAGTAGCTTGGAGCCATTTGCAAACTGCTCTCAAGGCTGTATCTCCAGAACAGAATTGACATCTGTTTTATTTCCAAATTCCAATTTTAATCCTTATATGGGTTCAGAAAATGACAGAACAATCATGGAAATAGAAATCATCCAAGGTCATTGTTCAGCCTGGAGAAGAGAAGGCTCCAGGGAGACCTTAGAGCACCTTCCTGTACCTAAAGGGGACCACAGGAAGGCTGGAGAGGGACTTCTTACAAAGTGATGTAATGATAGGAGAATGGGTCATTTTCTTCTTTCAACTGAGAGTTGGTTTATTAGGAAGAAATTCTTTACTGTGAAAGTGGTGGGACACTGGAACTGGTTGCACAGAGAAGTTGTGGACGCCTTATCCCTGGAAGAGTTCAAGGACAGGCTGGATAGGGCTCCAAGCAACACGGTCTAGTGGTAGGTGTCCCTGCCCAAGGTGGGGGGACCAAATCTCTAGGGTCCCTTCCAACCCAAAACATTTTATGATTTTATTATTAGCCTAAAAAACTACCACTTCTGGATTTTGAAATTTCGTGAACTTCAACTTTCTGAAAGAATATTCTCGGGGAGTATCAGTCCATGATTGAACTATCCTTTCAGGGTGTAGAACTATGGTATTGTCTTGCATCAAAAATAAGGTGGAGGGAGAGTCCCAGACGCCTAGACTCTTGGCAATCCAGGGTGTCTCAGAGGGCTTCACACATTGACAGTTTCACGTGCTCCCACTGATCACCTCTACTGGGACTCTGCAACAGCAAATTAGGGTTGCTTGTATTGATCCTCTGCCTGTACTGTAAAAGGAGTATCTCAGGGACAGGCATAACAGAAATTTCTCAGTGACTTGTTCTGAGTCTGCCTTATTTATATCAGAGGCATGGCAACAGAGCACCAGAATTTGGCTTGATATTTCTAAACACACATAAATAAAAACTAAATACTGTCATTTTTGTTATAGATTAGTGGACCTGAATCACAAAAACTCATCCAGACTTTAAAACATCTATGTTCCTATCAATTTCAAGTCATGCTACTAAGTCACACTATTCAATGAAGTGTTCTGAGTTAATTAAAAGTGATGGGAAAGATTTTTTTCTCCAATAATGTCGTTCTCTCTTTCAGCCAACCAAACTCTAAATGCTTAACCATGTATTTGACCTATCACTCAACTTGAAGAAATGTCACTTGGACATATGGTGTCTCTTTCTGTAATTTCATTCTACCTTGACAAAAGCCAAATCATTAAAGGTTTGTGTTGGTTTTTTTCCAGGAAAAAATAGCCTGAAAGAAACGCAATGTGTGTTTGAATGACACAACAGTATCATCAAGTTACCAAAGAATTAAATACTAGAGACAAAAATGTGTCAGTCGGAGCTGAAGATTTTAAGCTTGCTCTTCTGATTTAAAACAAGCTTGAATTTCTTTTTCCTGGAGTATATTACAAGTCATTGGCTCTAATTGTTTCTGCAGATGTGTTTGTTTTAGGACTGGATATTTTATTTTTCCTCATAAATGGGGATAGAACATAGTGTTGCCTTTACCTTGAAAACAAAGTCTGCGGCTCACAAGATATCTTTTCCCGGTGATGTGGCCTGAACCACACAGACATACAAGATTTCATTTCCAACTACAAATATTGTTCACAATCTCTCTATGAAATTCCATGTGTAGATGACTACAAAATTAGTATATCTGGTCTATCTGAGATGGAGTTAATTTTCCTCAGAGCAGCCCTCATAGTGCTGTGCTTGGTATTGGTAGCTAGAAAGGTATTGATAACACACCAGTGTTTTGGCTATTGCTAGGCAGCACGGGCACAGCATCAGCACTGTCTCTCCAACACTACCCCCCACCTCACTTCCCTGCACAGCAGGCTGGGGATGAGCAAAATCTTGTGAGGGGACACAGCTGGAATAGCTGACCCCAACTGACTGAAGGGATTTTCCATGCCATATGATGTCTGCTCAAATATCAAAGTTTAGAAAAGGGAGGGGGAAGTGGGGAGCATTAATTATTTACAATGTTTGTCTTCTCAGACAACAGCTACATGGGCTGAGCCCTTCTTCCTGGTAAGTGCCCAGACATCATTTGCTGATAGGAAGTAGAGAACTAAATTATTTTTTTTCCTACTTTTCTTGCATGTGCAACCTTTCTCTTTTGCTGTAGTAAACTGACTTATCTCAACCTGTGCATTGTTTTCCATCTTATTTTCTCTCCCCTCTCCAGCTGAGAAGGGGGAGTGATAGAGCAGCTTGGTGGGCACCTGGTGCCCAGCCAGGGTCAACCCACCTCTATGAGTAAGAGTAGGCATATACTGCACATAGAACATATACTGCTGACATGTCTTGGGGATACTATAAAGCACTATGAAATGACTTGTTTTGACTTAGCATACTAGTTGTCATTTATGCCTTTAATTTTTTTGATGCAAGCACTCATTTGAATCATTAGGTACCACTAGTGTGACAGAAGAATTCATGGCTTTTGAAGGATTTGTTAGTCAGTTTTGGGATTTTTCTGGATGATTGATGTCACAATGTTTCATATTGTAGTATTAAAAGGAACAAAAAAAAAGCAAAAGCACCCCTAGACAATGTTCTAACTGTCCCTAATTAATCTTTAAATCCTTCAGTGGGGTTGACCTAAATTACAGTCGCTTGCTATGTTGTTGTGGTATCCCATGGCTATAACAATACAACTGTCAATCTCAAAAGTGATGTTCATGTAGAAAAACAGCAACTGGGCCATGATTTTAGAACTTGCTTCCATGATTGATCAGAATGATGTCAAACTGTTAAATGTTAAACCTATTTTTTATCCTAACTTTAAAGTAATAATGTCACAAAAAGCATCATGTAGATCGCTTCTCTGAGTATAAAGGGTGTAGGAAAAGGTTCAGACAGGTTTTTCCATGTGTTTAATATTCAAGGTATGATACTATGACATGAATTGAATTTTGGCTGAAGTTTTTATTTCGGACAGCAGACAATGGATTATGTAATTAAATTTAATGCAATGAAAGTATTGATGGAAAAGCAGGGTAGAGTCTGTGAAGGAATGCTGTAGTGTCCGTCAATTCTTTAAGAGAGCTAAGCAGGAGACTTGGAGAATCTACCTGTTGCTTTAATCATTCCACCTGGCATTTGTTATGGGTCTTGTTTCAATAAAATGTGTATTCATGAAGACAGAGTTCCTTGTAAAAACAGATGACCTCTATGTTGTTCTCAATCATCTCTGTTTCTGGTCTAGCATCTATAACAAAAACAAAAAAAAAAAGAGGTAGGAATTTCAAAAAATACTGCAAGGAAACACTTACTGTTTTTCTGATACGACAGGGATGTACACGGCCTTTGCAGTGTGCTAGCATCTAACATTAGGAATTATTATCACAGAATCACAGAATATTCTGAGTTGGAAGGGACACACTATGATCACCTTAATCCAACTCCTGGCCCTGCACAGGGCAGCCCTAAGAATCAATTACGTGCCTGAGAGCATTGTTCAAAGGCTTCTTGAACTCTGTCAGATTTGATGCTATCACCACTTCCCTGGGGAGCCTGTTCCAGTATCCAACCACCCTCTGGATGAAGAACTTTTTCCTAATATTTGACCTAAACCTCCCTTGACACAGCTTCATGCCATTCCCTTGAATCCTGTCACTGGTCACCACAGAGAAGAGATCAGTGTCTTATCCTCCCCTTCCCCTCACAAGGAAGTTGCAGGCTGCAATGGGTCTCCCCTCAGTCTCCTCTTCTCCAGGCTAAACACGTCAAGCGACCGCAGCTACTCCTCCAGTGGCTTCCCTTCAAGGCCCTTCACCATCTTTGTTGCCTGCCTTTGGACAGTCTCTAATAGTTTAATATCTTTCTTATATTGGGGCTCCCAAAACTGCACACAATATTCAAAGTGAGGCCACCCCAGTGCAGAGCAGGGTGGGACAATCCCCTTTCTCGACTGGCTGGTGATGCTTTGCCTGATGCCCTCCAGGACACAGTTGGCCCTCCTGGCTGCCAGGGCACTGTTGACTCATATTCAAATTGCTGTCAACCAGGACCCCCAGGTCCATTTCTATGTCCCTGTTTTCCAGCATCTCATTCCCCAGTCTGTATGAACATCCAGGGTTGCCACTTCCCAGGTACAGAATCCTGCACTTCCCCTTGTTGAACTTCCTATGGTTGGTGATTGCCAGTGCTTTCATCTGCTGAGGTCTCTCTGCAGGGCCTCCCTGCCTTCGAGGGAGTCAACAGCTCCTCCCAGTTTTGTGACATCTGCAAACTTGCTTAGTATCCCTTCCAGTCCTGCATCCAAATCATCCAACCACATGAAGATGTTGAAGAGCACAGGGCCCAAGAAGGAGCCCTGAGGAACCCCACTACTGACAACTCACCGGTATGATGTTACTCCATTCACTATTACCCTCTCTCCTTGACCTGTGAGCCAATTGTTCACCCAGCACATGATGTGTTATCCAGCTGTGTGCTGGACAGTTTGTCCAGAAGGATCCTGTGAGAGACAGTATCAAAAGTTTTACTGAAATCCAAAAAGATGACATCAGCTGGCTTCCCTGATCAGCTAGGTGGGTTACCTTGTCATAGAAGGAAATCAGATTTGATAAGCAGGACTTTCCTCTCATGAAGCTGTGCTGGTTGTGACCAATGACTGCATTACCCTTTAGGTTTTTTGTTAGTACCCACCAAGAATAATTTTCTCCATAATTTTACCAGGCACTGAAGTGAGACTGACAGGACCGTAGTTTCCAGGGGAATCCTTCTTGCCCCTTTTAAAAACAGGGACAACATTCACCAGTTTCCAGTCAATTGGGACCTCTCCAGATTTCCAAGACAGTTTAAAAATCAGTAGAGGGTGCATAGTGATGACATCAGCCAGCTTTTGAAGCATTGAGTCCCATGAAGCCCCATAGATTTGTAGGGATCCAGCTGGAGCAGCAGATTCCTCACAACTTCAGGGTTAACTGGGAGTTTATCATTCTCACAGCCATGGTTTTCCAGCTCAGGGAATGGGACCCCCTTCATCTGTCATGAGTGTTGAAGGCAGAGGCAAAGAAAGCATTAAACATCTCTGCCTTGTCTCTTTCCCTGTTTATGAGGTGACCATCCTTATCCTGTAATTTCTGCACTGCCTTTTGCTATTAATGTATTTAAAACCCCCTCTTTTTATTATCCCCCACGGTTCTTGCCAGCTTCAACTCCAAATGAGCTTTGGCCGCATGAATTTTCTCCCTACAGTGGTGAGTAGCATCTCTGTACTTCTCTCACATCACCTGACGGTGCTTCCACTGGGCATACACCTTCTGTTTTTGCCTTATCTCCAAAAGAAGATTCCTGCTCAGTCAAGCTGGCCTTCTGCCTCGTATGCTTCACTTCAAGCATTTAGGGATTGCCTGTTCATGGGCCCTTAGAAAGCAATACTTAAAAAGTGGCCACCACCAGCGGACCCCAGCACCTTCAAAAGCATTTTCCAAGCAGACTTTACCCACTACTACTTCCCTGTGTGGCCTGAAGTCTAGTCTCCTCATGTCCAGGATTGAAATTCTGCTGGCACTTTTCCTCCCATCAACATATTTTAAACTTGATTGCTTTGTGGTTGCTGTGGCCAAAAAGGTCACCAATCTCCACTTCACTTGCGAGACCCTCTCTGTTAACAAGCAACAAATCAAGAAGGACATCTTTCCTAGTTGGCTCTCTTAGTACCTGTACCATGAGTTGTCATCCAGGTGTTTTAGGAATTTTTTTGGGCCTGTTTGTGCCAGCTATGTGATGCACCCAGTTAATTTCCAGCTAGTTGTAGTCACCCATATGGACAAGGGCAGATGATTAAGAGATGTCTCTTAGTTCCTCAGAATAAGTCATTGGTGTAATCGTCCTGGCTAGGCAGTCTGTAGTAGATTCCCATGATGACATCTGCCCAGAGGCTCTCAACTGTGACATTGCCAACTCTAAGCTCCATACATTCCAGCCCTTACATTACATAAAAAGCCACCCCCACCCGCCTCACCTGCCCTTCCTATTCCTCCTGAAGAGCCTGTAACCATCCAACATGGCACTCCAGTCACAGGCACTCCAGTCACTGCAGGCATTGGTACAGAAACATTTCAGATGTGGTTCATTGTAGCCAACACCTCATGGAGCAGATTGAGATATCCTACTAGCACTCACTTCCTTGAGTTTTGGTGCACCATCCCACTGCCTTTCACTGGAAAGCCTGGTTTTGTCCCTTGCCCCTTACAAACTAGTACAAAACTCTATTAAATTTTATGGGAAAGCCTGGTTTGTTTTGCAAGGGTAACATCTCCAAATAGATGTCCATGTTTCCAGTAGGTTCTGGATTTATCATATCACATCTGTATGTTAACTGAAAGGGCTTTGTACTACTGCCTTGAAACCTTTCCATGTTATCGCTTGTCAGTATGAAAGAGTTATTTAGCATCACAAAATTCCTAAGTTTACTAAAAACAGTAAAAAGGCTGCTGTCTGTCTTCCGGGAGCCAAAGGACAGATCCTACAGAACCAAATTCTTTCCCTGAAATAATGTCAGGAATTTTATGAAAATGTATAATTTTTTATTGGCATAGAAAGCTTGTTTCAGGGTGAGAGGTTACAGGAGACGTCTTGGTCTTGTATCTTAGAGATTCAGCCTTAGGAAAATGGATGGGAAGTCTCAGGTGGAAGGCTGAGTGAGATCAATTGGCAGGGGCTTGGCAGCTGGGTGTGAGCCAGCAGTGGCTGCTGTGATGCCAGGACAGAAGCATAAGGACCTTGCCAAAGAGGGATGTGCAGCTTCTCAGAGAAGACCTTTCCTAGCTTGGCATCAGTGGCCTGTACTCCCTGTTCAGAAGGGAAAAGTGAATAGTTTTATGATGGGCTGGAGTTTTTGTGTGACTTACTGTTTTAGATCCACCGGGGAAATTCCTCGGCAAGGGTCAGGGAGCCAGCTGATGCTCTGTTAGTCATATGGAGAATAGCTCCTGAAAAGGATTGTCAGTGTTATTTGGCTGCATCTCAAAATATCTGGGTAAAGCAGGTTCAGCCAGCAGAAAAAGAAAGGACTGAAAACTGTGGAGAATTTAAGGGAGCAGTGTCTCTATTCTCATGTAATGCTGAACTGCCAGAATAAAACTTGATTTTCATCATATTTTACAATGCACTGATTGTATGGAATCTATCAATGCTACAATAAGTATGCCTTCACCATGATTATAGCACATCTTGTATAAGTGACTAAATGAGAGGCTAAAATTGCTGTGGCACAGGGATTTATATTACAATAGATATTTTTGCATAAATCTATGGTGATGCTTCAGCTTTCCCTGACATCCACATCTTTAAAACATCCTGTCAAAGGACCCTGAATTAATACCGCCACTAGAGGAGGATAGCAAAAATAGACAAGGTTTTAGTCCTCAGAGGAGATAAAAGAAAAATGGAGAACCTGCTTTGTGCCATTAAATTTTAGTAATTTTTTATGTATAAGAGAAAAAAAGAGAAAGATTAAAAGTGAAGTCAGAATTTTCAGTGTCAGTGAACTCACAGACACACCTCCTCTCAGGAATGCATTTCCTTTGCTTGTTACTCTTTGCTTTCAAAACAGCAAGGCACCTAAACACTCAAAAGTTGTGATTTTAAAGACAATCCTTCTCCAAAGTTTCCAGCAGAAAAGATATTTCTGCACTTCTCAATATAGATGGGAGGACAGTCTGAGACATGAAAATCTGTAAATATTTATCACACTTCCTGAGGTATATCTAAACTCCCCACTATTGAGTTATTAGTGCAGTAGGGAACATTTAGATGCAATTAAGGAGATGAGAAATGTGTCAGGATTATTAGTGAAGCATCTTGTAAAACAGGCGTGCTTGCAGCTAATGAGGACAGCTGCCAAGCCAAAAATATCAATTATGTCTGAATGACAATGGGTTTGATTACACTCCTTTCTCACTTTTTCATTATAAAAAAAAAGAATGTGACAATTCTGGGTGAACACTCTAATGTTTGAGCCCTAGTAGAAGCAAAGAGGAGGAGAGAGAGAGAGGGAAAGGGAAGAGGAAGGGAGGCGAGGGAAGATTTGTTCTTATAGCACCGTAGTTAGAGCAATCATGTGGGAAGTTGAATCACTATATTTGGTTCCTATTCCCCATGAGATTTTAACATTCACATCCCATGATTGGCAGTTACATCCAGCAGAAAATTGCTTTATATATTTAATATTTAAGGAAGTGTTTCAGGTGCCTAGGTAGGTGTCTCGTGCCATTGCTGAAGTCTGAGAGATACCTCTGATATCTGCACAGGTGGATGACAGATACAAGGTAGGAATGTGGGGGGACACACCACTTTCTAACAAAGAAGCTTGACCTGAAACAAGTCATGTGGTGTCCTGCCTTTGAGATCTTTTATCAACCGGCAGCTATGGTGTTGCTTGCAACAGGCACCTCTCCATCTAGACCTTTGGCAGTCTAAAATAATTAAATATTAATTGATCTAGAAAGTAAGAAACAGAAGCTTCCAGACTAGTGGTTAGGGGACTCACTTGAAAGAAAGGATGGATATTTACCAGAAAGACTGCATCAAAAGGTGGGGAAATAAGAAACACAGCGTCTGCTCTCCTCAGGAAAGAGGAAACACGAGCTCCTGGTGTGCTGGAAAAGGTTAGCCACATATGCAAACAACAGAATGTAGACCTTGTTTTCAGCTTTTGGAGATGAACATAAACATTTCTCAGATCTCTTTCTTTTGCTTTGTACTGAAATGAAAAGTGGGTACAGCAAACCCAAGCTACATCCATATAGGAAGTAGCAGTCGCTTGAGCATAGTTATCAACTACTTCAAAGCTTTACACCATGTCTTTTCTGCTGAAAGTTGGCAACTGACAATAGTAATAGCTGGCAGGACCTGACTGTTCAGAATTACTGGCACCTCACCAAGAAATGGAAAGACTCTTTAGAGTGGATTTGGATATATGTAGATGAAGCAGAATACATCATGCTTTAAATTCAAGGACAACTGTTCTTTCTGCAGAGGGGCTAGATGAGGCAAGAAGGACTTATACAATCTCTTGAAATTATAAACATTCACTGCTAATAAGAAAAGAAGCCCAGAAGCAATGAAACTTGAGATTAGCCAGGCAGCAATTATGCCAGCAATAATACGGTATATGTTTCTTCTTTACTGCTCTTGTGTAGATTACAAATGGTTTTTAAAGCAGAGCTGGATAAGCCTGGGAATATTGTACTTAGTTTAGGAGCCAGCAGGAAAATCTACAGAGACTTCAAATCTCACCGAGGCCCTTGCTCAGCCTTATAGACAGGAAACAACAGCAACAAAACATTAAAAGCTTAAGAAGAAAGAAATAAAACATTAAAAAAAAAAAATCATGCTGGATTTTCTCTGTAGAGCTTGCTTATTAAGTGTACTGGATCCTTCAATTTCTGTGTCCACACTCTAATGACCTAATAGCCTGCTTCTTCTGCATTGTCTTTTACTGTATTTATATAATTACTCAAACAAAAATCCCCAGAAAGCTGAGAGTTCATCTCCTTCAACAGAATATTCACAAAAAAAATTCAATGGGAAAAAAAAAATATGTAATTCCTTTGTCTGTATGTGTGTTTTCATCTAAAATCTTTTATTTCTCCCTGAAACTTGTCTTAATGTTAGAGCAAAGAGCTATCCAGAATAGTCTACTACTGTCTTCCCTTTAGCTTTTCCTTTGCTTTATCACCAAAGTGCTCTAATATTCACTGCAATCCAGGTACCGTGTCAATTTACTTTTGTCCTGTCTGTCTTTACTGGTGAAGAAGTGTTTCTGAACTCATTTCGTTTTCCCTGTTGACAAAAACACAATTTATCTTCCCTCTAGGTTGGAAAAAAATAAACAATTTCACCGATAAACCTTGGAAAATCTGAAACAATATATTTTTACAAGTTTGGTTTCTAGAATTCTAATCCCAGTAAAAGTTTTAATCTAAAAGTCATCATATTGTATTGCAATTCAATTTTTTTTGCACCACTTTTTTCTTCTGAAGAAAGTTATGAATCTAAGGAATATTTCATTTTCTTTTCTGCCTCTAAGCTCTGGAGTTTAAAGGCTGTGAAATTTTGAATGGGTTTGCATTTTGTTGCAAATATTTTGACAATTTTCTGGTATCATATTTGGTAGAAATCACAACACTTAAATATGTAATCAATGAAAAGTGCTGAAAACACAACAAAATGAGCAAAAGTCAACAGATGCCGAATACAGATGGAAAGGAGTTGGCACACTGCCTAACACCTTGTACCTAAAATTGAGGAGCTATTCTGTCTTTATTTCCTTGTTTTCCTTTTAACAAGATTGCTCTTCCAGCTTTGTAAATCACATATAACCAAAAGTTATATGGCATCCAGGTCCCTTGCAGTTGAGTGCTCAGCTGCCTCCCTGGGGCTTGGGCAGGGGGAGCCATGCCCACCTCATGCCAGCAGCCCCCCATCTGCCACGGGACACCCCGCAAGGACCAAGGTGCTGCTGCTGCTCTTCTGTTGGTTTGTCGGTCACTGCATTTCACTGTGTAGCAAACCGGCATAGCCTGCCACAATTTCCAGTTTTGCATTGATACACCAGCCTACAAGGAGTGGTAAATGAGGACTCCAAGACTCTGATATGAGCTGTTGCAATGAACAAGGTTATCACCCATGGAGCCAAATCAGAGAGACACGTCTCTTCTCTTACTTAAACATATGTGATTAATACTTTTCAGCCCATTAGAGAGCTTATTCCTTGCCACTCAGACAAAGACTAAAAATTGGTTGATTTTTCAGTATTTGTTAGATCCACCTGTCTGTAAAGCTTAACAGCAATAAGGGGCTGAGTGAGGGCTCTGAGTTTCTTCCCAGGAGCCAGAATAATAATCTGTTCTCCCTTGTGAAGCCTTTCTTGGAAATGTAATAGAACCATGAGAGTTGTCTTAAATACTGGATCCTACCTGCATCAGACCTACCTCCAGTCTCTAATATTGGTTATTAAAAATATTTTTCTTTTGCTTTCAAAATACTAACAATAATAATCATAATATAAAAAAACCCCAGCTTCGGTGTCTTTCAATTCCCTTGTTAAAGGAACATACCACATATTGAAAGTTAAAACTGTGGGAGATGAAACAATGGTATATAGCCAAGAAACAAAAACAAAAATGAGGAAAACACTAAAGGATGTTCAGAAGAACAACACACTTGCCACTCAGACAAGCATCTGGGATCCAGATTTCTATATTTTGCAGTAAGATCACTCCAGTCTTAGTTGATTACTTTCCTTTCAAACTGATGTTTAGTGAATTATAAAATGTAGACTGATTTCAGGTGTTCTGTGACTGTCTCTACTTTCTTTTCCATCCTGATAGAAAGGCTCATAAGTTCCAATATTTGTTTTTCTGTTTCTCAAAACTGGTGTTTCTAGAGGGGGGGGAAAAAAAATGAGGTTCATAAAGTAATCTCTGAAATCTAATTGCCAGTGTCAGTTACAATTAAAATGTCTCCATTACTGCCCAAAACCAGAATGGGGAAGAGGCTCTTAAGCAATTGAATTATATTGACATAAGAAGCCACTGAAAGCAGTAACTAATTAGCTTAGTAGTATTACTGTAATGTATTACAGTGTTCTCCCATAATTTAGACAGCTTTGAGTTTTTAAAGATATTTGGACATTTGCTATTTTGCTTCTTGTAGATTTGAAGTCAATGGGATGACCATGACTTACTGAAAACAGCATTTTGCCAATGCTGATGCTTTTGAAAATCTCATCTTTAAAGCTCTGTGGAAGTAATTGGGTAAGCATGTTGGCAAGGACCAGGGAAGGAGACCAAATTGCTTTTTAACACCATCTAATGGGCTGTAATGGACTAGACTTAATTATAATCTCTAAGGAACTGCTGGCTAGAACAAAAGGAACCATTTGACTTTTAAGAAAACAGGTATTCATAGAAAACAACAAAAAAAAATCCAAAATAATGTCAATAACTCTTCAGCAGGGACCTCTGGGTACTTAAGACACCCTAAACTTCTACAAGAAAATGTTGCACAGTGTCACCTTTCTGCCAACAGCCAGTACAGAACAGGGATGAAACTTATGATTTATAGGACATAAAAACACCACTTTCTATATTTTCAGGTAGTAAAACTGTTATGATCAGCAACTGCAACACCAGAATGACTGGAAATATTGTCAGGATGCATACTTTTGCTTTGCAGTTGGAATTGTAGCATTCTTGAAGATTTCATGAAGTCTGAATATTCATTTCTGTTGGGAGAAGCCAAGGATCTTCTAGTAGAGCAAATTTTTCTCCTGTTTGGACCAAAGCAAAATAGGACCTGGAAAATCACAGAATTATAGCATTTTATTTATTTTTTTAATTGGTTTCTTCATTTGTTTGGATGGTTTTGTATCATGATTAGAGACTAAATGTTTTATTTAAGCTGTTTTGATTTCCTCTAAAATCATTGACAATTTGAGCACAAGATGACATATGAAATCAAAAATTCCTTTCTGAAAATGCTATACTATGCCATTTACCAAATCAAGCACTTCCAGTTCTCATTAGCCCTAGAATAAAATGTAGGATTTAGGCAAAAAGCATCTATCCTATTACGGATACGCCATTTTCTATAAAATTGTGTTTTAACTAGTACCTGGAATATGGCTAACCTACCTGCCTTTGGCTTGGAAAAAAAAAAAAATCTTCATTTTACCATTTTATCTTCCCTAATTTTGTACCATATAAATATGGTTTGTCTTGTTGAAAAGTAGTACTATTTAACTAAATTAGCAAATAACCAGAGCAACAAGAAACACATAACTGTTTTCCCACTGGATTTCTCACTGTCCTTCCAGCCACTCAACCTTACTTGTTCTTGGCAATTCTGAAATTATGCAGCTTTAAGTCAAAGATATACAACATGCACCCTCCTCCATCTCATGTCTTGCTCCAATATGTCCCCAATTTACATTTTTTCTTTCCATTTACCAAGAATATTACACATTTCCCATTGTAAATAAATGCCCAACTGGCTGAAAGAAAATACTAAAATTCGTGGGGCAAGAGAGAGGAAAATGGAGTTAATCTTACTGGAATATGGTATATAATCTCTAACTTTTTATATTTTGTGAGGTTAGAAGGTTTCCCATTGTAATACAGTAACACACAATATCTTTGGTATTTTTGTACTTTCAGTTTGATCATTTACAATAGAATAATTTTTGACTGGGATCTACAAAATCCAACTGTCACAGGCTATCTCCACAATCCTGACGCAGTCCATCACTGTGCATATGTTTGTTGCTTATTCCAGCAGGGATGTGGATGAATTATCATGGAAACATAAAATTATTTGAGTTGGAAGGGACCTTAAAAATCCTCTAGTTCCAATGCCCTGCCATTGGCAGGAATGTATTCCACTAGATCAGGTTGCTCAGTGCCCCATCCAGCCTGAACTTGGACACTGACAGACATGGGGCATCCACAACTTGTCTGGACATCCTGTTTCAGGTGCCTCGCCACTCTCACAATAATGATTATATTAATAAAAAGAATAATCATAATCATAATCATCATCTTAATATCCAGTTTAAATCTCCATTTTTTGAGTTTAAAGCCATTCTCCCTTGTCCTACCACTAATTTCCTTGTAAAAATTCCCTCTCCAACTCCCTTGTAGGCCCGCTTTGGGTACTGAAAAGCTCTATATGGTCTCCCTGGAGCCTTCTCTTTTCCAGGTTGAACAACCCAAATCTCTCAGCTTAAATTCATAAGAGAGATTCTCATGTCCTCTGATCATCTTTGTGGCCTTCCTCTGGACTCACTCCAACAAGTTCACGTCCTTCTTATGTTGGGGGCAAGTATTCCAGTCTGGGTGCATAATTCTCTGAGAAGGTTCAAAGTGGGATTTTGATGCACAGAATGGTCTTACAGAGTCCTACAGTGGTCACTTTTGGAAAACTGTAACAATAATACACACTTTCTCCTGAATGAAAAACTTTCCCATTATCTCTACCCGAGCACTTCTATTAAAAGCTCATATTCTTTCTGTACAGTTAAAGTTGTTTACTGGCTATTCTCATCTAACAAATCTGTAAATGTTTCTACAAACCTATGCTTACCAGATAGGCTAGGTTCTTTTATTTTTGTTTTTGGTGCTTTAAGGTGTCATATTACTCATGAACTTATGATGCATAAGTGTTCTTTCTGCACAACACCCACATAACACATTTTAATTACAACATATACACCCTCTCTTTTTGTTCATATTTTCATTATCTCTTTGTTTTTTATTATGGAAATAGTTGTGTTACTGGCATATTACTGACACCATCAAAAGGCAGAATTCAATTTATTTGTCTCATGTTTTGAAATGCAGAAAGCTCACTAATTATCACCCTTTTTTCCATCTGTAACTGCAGTCAGTCTCATTGAAGTGCTCCGCGTGTTCTCACCTGCTTTACAGCAAGACCAAATAAAAACAAACTCAAAGGAAAAAAGCTACTTTTAAAAATTTTATTCTAGTTTCTTTGCTGAAACCTCCAGGAAAATTGTCAAGAGCTTTTCAGTATAAATATTTATGCTACGAACTGATTTGGATCCTTTTCCTTTTGCTAATCTATCTCTTCTCTTAATTTTGTTTTCAATGATTAGTGGCTTGTAGTGGTTGACACCACTATTTGGGGTCATGGTAGTAAATGATGTCATCATTCTGACAAGGCATTTAATATCTCTCCTTATTAATCATCTTGCACCCTTGAAATATTTCATTACTGCTTTTTTCATACATTGTATGAGGTTTTTTCACCAACTATGAGACAATACTTGGTCATTTCTCCCATGGCCTAGAGTAGAGACAGTATTTTCATCTCTTATTATAAGGTGAAATGTGTAATGTAACTCATGGAATCAATAAAAATATTCAATACGTGAATTAAAAATCAAGTTACTTCAGTTAAGAGTAAGAATCCCCAAAAGCTGCATACTCATACCACCAACAGTATTTATTGAGATAATATATTGTAAAATGAATTCTATTGAGAGCAAGACATTTAAAATGGAGTTACATATTGATCCTAAAAGAATGAATCTCTTGCTAAATGGTTCTGGCTTTCATTTTTAATTTCTTGCTCTGTATTCCCTAATGTGTCAAAGAGACAAACTCAGCAGTGCATATTCCCTGTCCAACCTGTTGACATGTTTACTCTTAGCATTTATGGAAATGGATAAAAATTTTAAAAGATTACATGTTTTCTATGTCTGTCATTCCACTAACTCTCCAAATAGACCTCCCAGACTACAAAATGAGCAAAGTTTCATTCCAGAAAATGTTTCTAGCACCATTAAGAACCGAGCCATTCTGCCTTGAATTTTTAGCCAGAATTTAAGCATAGAAAGAACATTCAGGTGATCTAGCTTGAGCCCTATCAAGAGCACTATAATTCACCCAAGAGTGAAGCTGCAATATCATGTACTTTTGATATACTGCAAAACCCTATTTGGATGAGGCCCTCGTCATATTTTATGTCTCTACATTTATGCTGAATTAGAAATCTAATGTTCAGTGACAGACAGACCTGCTTCCTCTGGCAACTCCAAAACCAGTGATTCTGATTCATCTTGCATAGTACTTGGATGTCTGCATAAAGTCTGTATGTTTGGGAGCTCCATCACAGGATAGAGAAGGTAATGGAGAACAGGTGAGCTTAGTGAATGAATCCCTGTGTACAATAACTGTTCTGATTCCCTCTTCAGTCCCTGACAGCTTCCACTGAGTCCTTATACGCAGTTTTTGTATGCTGTGTTTGCCCCTCTAGAACTGCCTACCTGTCTCCACCTATTACCAATCAAGCTGACCAGAAATATACAAAGTAACCATGTTGAGGTGTCTAAGCAGAATTTCTGCTTTCTAAGAAAGACTCATCCTCTTGCTCCAACCCCTCTTCTCCATTTCCCAGTACATTATCTTGGAGATTTCTGGATTAAAATGTCATTAAAATGGCTGGATTTGTGACTCATACATTTTAAAAATAATATTTTTTTCTAGTTACCAGCCCACTGGCTCCTGTATTTGTATGGAAATGTAGCAGAAACTATTGCATGTTTGTCAAAGACATCACAAAGAAATATTTTGAGCATCCTTGGGATAAGCTCTGTTTCCTGGGAACAATGTTTGTATTATGGATTCCAGTAGCAAATGATCTCCAAGGCTGAGAAGTTCCTGCTTATAAATCAAGTAAACAAGGATATCTAGAATCCCTGGCAATTCTGAACAAGCGTGGCTGTACCTCCTCAAAGTAGTGGTCTTCATATGACTACACTGTGCAGTTTATTGGGAAGGACACAGTGCTGCACACCTCTTTGTTTTGTTTTCTTGGAAAAAGTAATCCTGGAAAGATTCAGATTTTTTCACTTCCAAGCAATAATATCCTTTTTCTTAACATTTTACGGAGTTCCACTGGTGGTAGCTTCAGTAGAACTTGTCTCAAATAAAACCAGGTCACTCCACTGAGACATAAAATTAGTCTAGACAGAGACCTAACAAATTTAATACTTCTGTTATTGTCAAAAAGGCTAGGTAAACCACTATTATCTTTCCTTGAAATTTTACCTCTTCAGCCTTTGGAATGTAGAGAACAGATTTGTACTGACAGAAGGTTGACCTGCACGCCTATATAGGTTTTTTCCAGCTCTTACCTACCAGTCTGTTACTGACTTTGTAGTAGTTTTTGGGTAGCTGTAAGATCTGTTTAACATTTGTGATTCATCTTTAGCCTTTCTTAATACCAAGTTGCCAACTGTCTGCACATCAGCAAAAAATACACTTGATTCTGTTTTACTAAGTCACCGCAATGTAAGTGCCTAATAAAATACCAAGTGTTTGACGTTTCAGTTTTACTAGGGTTCACCCCACAAGAAGAAAGTAATTCAAAGAATCAATTTCTGAGAGCAGAGAGAGATCTTCTAGAAGGGAAACCGCTTGTCTGGCAGCGACAAAACTACCCATTATCTACAACCACATATTAACTAGAGGAAGAAAAAGAATATTCAGCTCTTAAATTGCACTATGTTAGGATAATGGTTGTTCTGAAGAATTACCTCTGCCACTGGCCTATAACTACAGCAATATATTCTAAGAATGAAGGAGTGCTGAAAGTTTAAAAGAAGTTCAGCTTCCAAGTGAGAAGGTCTGAAATCCAGGCAGAATAATTAAACTTTTTCAGATTTAACTGGCTCCCTAAAAGATTGCTTATGAAGATTCATACCCCTTTACAAATTTTTTAGATTTTTTTAGCTGTAAGTAGACACCAAACTGATTTTAGCCATTGTCTTTCATCAATCTTTCAGAATTGGCCTGCTTAGTCTGACCTCACTTTGAAGGTCCTGGTGTAGAGTGAACCAGCCTGTCATCTGTAGCAGGAGCCTCTGGACACTGCACACCAAAGTACACACACTAACAGCAGCGAAACAAATTCCCTGAAAATACAAGCTCTTGGCAACCAGATAGTAGGAAAGGCTATGAATGAACTATAAATATTAAGCAGATCTTACATTACTTCGCAGAGAGACAGTAACTAGGCTCCCAGAGCAGTATAGTCATATTCAAACTGCACTCTGCCGAAGTTAATTAGCCTGGACATTTTTCTGCACAGCTAATTAGCCTGACTAATAAACTGTGTTTATACTCTTTGGTTGAAGCCAACGATACCTCTATATTGTATGGATATAGAATTGCTTACTCAGGACTTCATCTTTTCAACAATTCATGACCCAAATCTATTCCCACTTTCTATTAGTGATCATGCTACTCAGGGCATCTGCTCCTTTCATATCATAGAGAATGAATAAATGCAGATACAGCTTGTCAGTGTAGCCATACATCTGAATACTAAAATATTTTTTTTCAGCATTTACCAAGTATAGGCTCGCTTGTAGGCTAAGTTTTATTCCAAGTCTCAATATTGAGAGGCTGTCCTGAAACACGGATAACCATCTGTCTCTTTAACTAACTGAATAAATCTGTATTTATTTTAAAATACATTGCGCCTTTAGATATTTTTTTCTCTATGAATGGCCAATTCTTTTGTGAACTTAATCAATCCCTTGCATACAATTATTTGAAATGGTTGTGAGTCCTTAAACTCTGTGAGTTAAAGATACTCCTTGTGAAAGGAATTTTATCTGTGCATTTTGAATAACCTTTCACTTCTAAGCCTGCTTCATGCACTACAAAAAAGGTTAAGTGGAATCTCATTTGCCTATTTTCTCCCTTCTCTTCTTGTAGAGATACATTTAGTACTCTAATGTTCCTATTCTTCATGATTTTTAAAATGATCCTTGTGATATTTCCTTACTTATTTTTAACTTTCATGTTATAGGATCATGTGAAAAACTCCAGCTTTGCACATCCCAGTTGTGGAAAAATCTTTGTAAATAGGACTTAGTGTACTCTAAATAAAATCAATGCCTCTCTCTCCTGCAATCACCTCAGTAAATTTTAAGGTTTTTATTTCAGTCTTATGACATTAATTCCTAGGAATGGAGGGAGAATAGTGCCTCTGTCTATACTAAACAAATCTGATTTCTTCATGCCTGCAATATGAAGGAATTTCTTTGTGTTTCTTCCCTCTTTTTTATCCTTCTCTGAACACATTCTGTTTCTGCTACAACCATTGCTCAGCCAATGTTCTGAGAAAATGGCTAATGTGAAAATACCATCACAGTGACAATTTATCTTTTGGGTGCATCATTGTAATATATACATATATCATCCAAGTCTTGCCATCACTTTACATTTCACCGAGATTCTGCCTGAAGGGAGTATTATGAAAATGCGCATAGACTCTATTATAACAAGGAATGGAAAGAATTTTATGTAGTCCACCATGGAAGAGAATTAATGAACAAGGTCAAAGACTAGAAAATGCATGACCCTGCTGGGAGAAGCTGTGCCAACCGTATTGCCTCATCTAACCAACAACAAATCAGCATGTCAGTGAACTGGGACAAAAAGTGAGAGAAGGACAGACAAAGCAACACACCCTAATAAAACCCTAGCACAAATCCTGTATAAAACAATAGGAATCTGTTGGTATGAAATTTCATGGTGCGAAGTAACTTGGGACTTTGAGTTTTTCTGGACATTCTTCCAAAGCAAGGGAAAACTGAGGATACTTTTAACTTAGAGTGTGTAAAAATGAGAGAAGTAATAGTTCTTTGGGGGCCAGTTCTGTCTTTCAATTGCTTTAGGCATGCTTCCACAGAGTAGCCTCAGTGTGTGTCCTACCCTTACATGAAGCATGGGGGAATACTTCAAGTTCAGCTCTGGTTACCTTCATAGGAGCTTTGCAAGTGAGCCTCTTCTGTGGTAATTAGAGGAGATGCACTGCTCTAAACTGGAATTTTAGGATAATAATTAGCTTGCCAAAAGACATAGGTTGTTCTACAGGGTAATGTATTAGATCAGATCATCATCTAATGAACTTCTCAAAAATAGCCAGTTCAAAAGTTTTCAGATATGACTTAGCCATAGTTTAGAGGAATGGGAGCTTGCTATAAAGAGGATTTAAATTTAAAAATAGGATAAAAATACATTAAAAAATACACATAAAAATTTTCCCCAATCTGTTTTACCAACCAACTTATGCCATGGTTTTGTGGATAGAATCACAGTCAGTAAAATGTGTAAGTTAAGTCACCACCTCTGTCTGAACTATTAAATCCAGGATTATTTTCCACTTCTTTAGTAGAGAGTTTTCACCTACACATGAAATTTATTGCCTATTTCTTTCCTGAAGCTGCCAATTTTGAAAATATTTCCATAAAACATCATTGTTTTTCAGCATTGTGCTGCAAGGTATGCAACACCTTGCATTTATTAAAAGGTCTTAGCCAGAAAACTACAGGATAGTCAAATACATGGCCCAAATCTTCATTTTATAGTACTTGAAGTTTAAAATTTGTCCTCAACATTACCAGAAGTCACAGAGTTAGTAGCTTTTTATTGTTCAGAAGAAAGATAGGAAAAGGTACTAAGGAAACTTGTGAACTGAATTTGGACCTGATTTGCCAGGAACAGTTATGTAACAAAGAGCTAAGGAGAGCAGGAAAACTAGACAGACTGATAAAAAGAGGACAGCTAAAAAATAAGGACAGCATAACTTCATAGCATAGTATTCCTTCTGCTGTATAATTTAGTTCTCTCTATCTTTCAATGTAATGTTTTGAATATGACATAACCCCCAACATTTTATAACTTGGTTAATGCCTTCAAGACTACGGTATTTTTAGGAATGCAAAGGGGATATCATTCTCCTCCTTCTTTTCTTTTAAAGTTAAAAGTTTATACAATTTCAAAAAAGAACCACAAAAGCCAATGGAGTAAAATCAAACCAATGACAATTTACTGCAAAGACACCATCTCTTGTTGAGAAATTCTGTTGGTTACGGACTGGCGGAAGGTAGCAGACTATTTTAGATGCATATCACTACCTGTAAGAGTTTTCTTCAAGCACACCTTCCTCAACTAGTGCCAAGACACTGGACCCTTGAGTTTTGTAATGTAAACAATTATAATTGAATTGTGAACCTGCAGGCTGAGATCAAGCAAAACACTTTGTCATCAACTTAACTTCAGGCACAAAGATATGCTATTTATTTTGCTGGGACTGTTCAAATATCCGAACACATGTTTAGGTTCATTCTTTTACTGTTACACTAATGTGGCAGCTGTCACAACAAAGGTAGTCTCACATATTTTAAAACTAACGTTTTTACTAAGTCATCTCATTGAAGAGGTCAAATATATAAGAAATAATTTAAATCCATGGTATTAATTCAAGAAATGGCATTTTGCATGCTTAAATAATTAATAGATAATATTTATGTAATTATTTAACAATTTTCAGATTTCAACTGGCATATTTTAAATATTATGTAACTATTCATTTTGTGTAAAGTATGGGAAATAATATAGCAAAATGATTTTAAATCTATGCCAATCTGTTAAATGTTTATATAATTATCTGTAAAATATCATGTGCTGTACGAATTTCAACATTTTCCCATAAGATATCAATCTGCCAACGGCATGTGACAAATTAACATAGAGATATATCCTACAATTAGTAAAAATCTATACACATTTAAATAGCCTTTTCATAGTAATGGTTGGGCTTATATTTTTTTAATTCAGTTTACTATGTATCTGAGTATTGAGTTATTAACTGATACAGCATTTTCAGGTATTGTTTGTTTCTCTCACATGTATCATAAAAGGCTTTCTAAACAATCTGAAGTACAGAGCTTGAGTACTTTAACTATTCAAGAAGATGAATGGTGAGATTTGAAGGCATTTGGCATTGGCTTGAGTTTTTTCTCATTGAAATTGGCTGTAAAACTCCCATCAGTTCTGAAAGCTACAAATTTATATGTGCTCAAAGTGCATTCAGACAAATACCAGGAACATAAATCCACTTGTGGGCTATTAAACACTATGTCTTTGTCTGCAGTAGTAAACTAATCAGAGAGATGGAACTCAGTTTTGAGTGCCAGCATGAGACAGCCCAAACTGTTGTACTGTTAATTTGGTCTCTGGCACAGTTTGTGACTAAACCAGTGCTGACCCCTGCTCACACCCTGCTGCTGGATGCAGTTGTCCCAGCAGGATCCTGGCACTGGGTGATTGTTACATACAGCATTTCTAACAAGTCCAGTGGTGATGCAGTTTGACACACAAGATATGCCTTTGTTCAGTGCAGGACAGACACAAAACCTGTACCTGGTGATATCAAAAACTTTGCAGTCTCTACAGAAGTGATTCACACTCCTCAGAGCTGTGCTGGTGGAAAGAGCTCCAGATGTACAAAAAGTGAACAGAGATAGGAAGGTCACAGGTCCAAAGGGAACCATGATCTGCCCATGCAGTGCAGCTGGCCCTGGAGGTTCTTTTACTACAAACGGGTTTCCCCAAAGCCTTTGCTAAGCTTTTGTTGAACTCTGGATTGAGGGTCACGGGTGTGAGATATTCTCCCTTGAGGGTAGATTCTCTGAGAATAAAGTTGAGGTAGGGGAGAGCCGAGTTCTTGTGTACATTTAGCCCTACAGTTCCCACTTCCTACCGCAGAATAAACAATAGCTTCCAAGTTTCACTGAAAACTCAGTCCATCCTTATGGAAAAGTTATATTCAAACAAACAAATCAGATATACTAAGCAAAACATTATTTTGTATCTACACCCATACCAGACGTGTGGCTTTTTACTCATACACAGTCCGTGGTCATCCTTTAGCTTCCTAAATTGAAGAAAAAAAATGTTATTCAAATTACACGAGAGGAAATAATGCATTAGTCATTGTCAAAAGACACAATGAAAGCAGTATTTTTCATTACTTCTCTTCTTTCCAATAAGTAAAACAGATTATTGCATCATTTGGCACATACTCATAGTTTGTAAATACTTAAATTGGTTTATATTAATCTGCATTGTTCTATTTGCACTGCACATGTGCTGTTAAGCTTAAATTGTTCTGAATGCTGCCAATTTTTAGTTTCTATTACTGCTCTGTAGCTATTCTGTAGAAGAGGTCACTAGTGGAAAGACAAGCAGACAAATATATTTGTTAACACAAGGTTGATAAATATTCATTGTCATTTAAAGCTTTATATTTTTGTTGAGTTTAGAAGACCATTTTAAGCACCATTTTGTTTATTTGAAATTTTTTAACAAAATGTATGGGGTGCGATTATTGCTAATTATTGTTCTTTCAGGACACCATGGAAAAATGTGCCTTCTACTAATTCAAATGTCACGTTCTGTGAATTTTTCTTTTAGGCTCTGTGCTAAAGGACAGTCTTCCCACTGTCTGAATAGGGCGATTAATACCCTCAGTTCTGTGAGACTTCTCTCATAATTTCTAAACTATCTGTAATGGTGTATTAATTCTATAAGAGCATGGACTCTCTTATTCTGTGATATTTGCAAAGAAACACCAGCCAAATTTATCTGAGTGTTGATTCAATAGTTATACTGTGGTTTGAAGTGTTACTTAATGTCTTGTGCTATAGGATCCTGTTAGGTAGGGGGGAGGAATCTTCCACAGCTCTGTCTTAACCCTGTGTAGCATTAATGTCTCGTATCTGCTTCAGAAAAGCTCTTAAGCATTTGTGTAACGTTCTATTTGTGATTAGCCCTGTTGCATCACATAAATAAGAGCTTGCAGTCCCACATAAACATTTATAAGAAATGGATTTAAACATGTTCTAAAGTTGTGATGTGAGCTACACATTAACTAATTTGTATGGGGGAGACTAAATTGGTGAGTACATACAAGAACTTTGCTTTCCATGACATTTTTGGCAGAAACAGCTGGTTCTAGAGAATATGTTAAAAAGGCGCCTAATGTAATCAGAGATTTTGATTGTGGTTTGGGTTTTTTCTTGTTTTTGTAAGAATATATTTTTTGTGAACATTCTTCCGCAGTATTCACCCATCTTGGCTCCAGCCCTTCTACAGGAATAATATAGATAGAAACATCACATTTGAATTACAATCAAAGATGCACAAAGGCAGCTTTTATCTCCAGTGGAAGGAGTTTATTTCATCATTGTGCTATTATTTCAAGGGCTGCACAACCGACAATGAAGAGAGAGAGCCCTATAATCAGATTTTCATATTAGATTGTTCATCATGGAATAAATATATTGGTTAGAAAATCACAAATCTGCATTTGTTTCAGTAGACTTGAAATCATTAAAGTTATCAAAATGATAGTTCTTTGTGCATCTCTTTAAGCTTGTTGAAGGTATCCAAGCAGAATACCGTGTAATTGCTTATTCTCCTTAATGAAATTTGGAGTCCTTTCACATCTCATGTAAATAATAGTAAAAGTAAATAACTTAATTAATTTGCTATTGATGTTTTGCTCATTTTGTCTGAAGAGATAAGTTAGTCATGAGCAGGGAAAAGAGAGCATATGGGTATGGAGAAACCTGGGGACATGTGAATAAAGTAGTGACTGTTACTTATAAAATTCAGGGCCATTCAATTACAATTGGCTGTTTGCCAATTACTATAAAAGACAGAATTAGCTGAAAAACAGTACCAGTTATGGAAAGATGAGGAGAAGGATTACAAGGTACTCTGAAATCCAGTGTTGAATGTACGGGTTTATCCTTTTCTGTGAAAAAATATGAGACAGATTTTGCTTCCTGTCCTCCAGATTCATCTGTATACTATAGTATATATTAGAAATAGAAGTTCAAGTTTCTATTTTGTATGATTTAAAGATTTAATTTCATAATCTCCTGCAAGCTATATGATATACCTACAGGTATTTCTTTTATATGGGATGATTCTTTCACTCCTTGGTCCAATAACTAAATGAAATTGCTTTACTTCATGAAATTAACATTACAGTATTTTCATTCAGTTTGTTCATTTTTCAATAAATAACATCAATAATCCTACAGAGAAGTTGCTATATTTTAGAACTTCTACATCCTTACCCATTCCATCTCCTCTTTTAGCCACACCTTTTGCCCCCTGGAAAACAAGGACTGAGTTGAGCAGATCTCCTATCCTGGTGTCAAAGTTTTGCACCTTGCTTGTAAATTTTCTTGCTTCCACTTGACTCAAACAAGTTAATCACACGCCTGATGTATGTTTGAGTACTGGCACAAAGATTTTATTCTTAACTATATATTTCCGTGGCTCAACTCAGCAGATTTTATAAGAAAGGAAGGAAAAATAAATATTGTCACATAGTAATTGTGTCTATAATTTTTGTTGAAAAACATACCTGTCTCTTTCTTCTGTGTAATTTTTTCCTTTTTTTGAGGGGGAGCTTTGGCTTTACTTCTGAGACTTGTTTAAACTGAAGTTCAACAAAATCACAATTTTCTTTAAACATGTATATATCTTTAAGAGTCTTTTGAAGTAGAGGAGATCATTTAAATGGAGCCTAGTACTAAAACAAAGCATTTAAGTAAAATTTCTGATATTAAAATACATCAACTTAAGATGAATAGAACCAATTAAGAAAAGCTGATGCATCTTGATTTTGAGTCTAATGTCAGGTCAGTCATTTTGATTACTCTGCACATCAGCTTGTTCAAGAGTTCTTGAATGTTGTCATTTCTATAAGTACTCTGCAGCTGTCAATAAATACCTCAGAGAAGACGCTACAATTCAAATTGTCTGCAGGTTTAATACTGTCTGCTACTGCCATATTTTACAAAGCTGTAAAAACAGGATCTCTTCTGTGCCTGGATTAGTTGTGTTTAAAATATATAGGAGTAGGGGTTATCAGTCCCCATTAAAATTGCCTCAGTGCTTTGGAGAGTGAGTTTCAGAGGTCTGTTTTCAAAACTGTTACTAGTTTCTGTTCTAAACTCAAAATGTTTGCAACTCTGCAGGCCAGAAGATGTACAGAGTAATTTGCAGGACAAAGATGGCAGGTTCAGTCTTATATCTAATGTTAGTCCCTGATATTTTTTTCAGGTCTTCAGATGACATCTTGTATCTCTATAAGTAGCTTGTTATGGATCAACAGCAAGTTACATCTGAGAATCTGCATAATATGCACATCTAGGATCCCTTAACTGAAAAAAATGTTTTTTTCCGTGGGCATCAAGGACATTGATACAGCTTTTCATTGAGAATGACTGTACCCTGTTCCTTGTTTTTTTATTGAGAGTAGAAGCTATTGTAAATTATATATGTCACAAATTATGTTGGACACCTCTATGTATTTTAGTTAGTAAACCTTCAAGATAATGACACAGCTCTATTTAAAATAACCAAGAAATTTTATTAGGGGAAGGCTGGCTGAGCGCTGCCGAGTTGCAAACATTTTGAGTTTAGAACAGAAACTAGTAACAGTTTTGAAAACAGACCTCTGAAATTCACTCTCCAAAGTGTTGAGGCAATTTTAATGGGGACTGCTCCATGCTTAGACCACACTTCAGCAAATGCCAAAAGTATTTTACATATGGCTAAATATAAACATTGTGCTAAGGAAACAGAAATCATTACACACATAAATGCAATGACAGAAAACATCTCTCTCCTACTTTGTTTCCAAGGCCTTGGTAAAAGAGATATGAAACTACAGGAGGTAGCCACCTTGCAGGTACTCCCATGGAAAAATTTGTCCTGTATAAAATGTTAACAGAAATACATTCTTTCCTGCTTTTCTGGATTCACACAGGGACTTCTGACTTATTGAAGATATTAAGCTGGTGAGTTAGGAGACAGATAATTTTTTATACTTTTGCTTTTCCTATAAATTAATTCCCTTCAAGAATTAGCTGATTAGAGTTTTAAAATGAAAATGTTTGATATATTGCAAACATTGTACCAACAAATGTGAAGACTGACTAGTTTGAGAGTTAAAATTAATTTCAGAATTTTTTGAAGGAGCTTTTTTCCAGCTGTCTTTTTAAGTGCAAGATTGAAGTCATCTGACATATTCTCATGCCTCAGAGATTCTCATTAAAATAAGTTATAGCAACTGAATATAAGGTAGAAGATTTTGGACTATGTATATTTCAGCATGAGCATTTTCCACTGTATCTGTTTTTTTCCCAACAGCTGTGTCTAATGTGGAAACTATCAGGCACTCCACTTGCTTTTATGCATGAAAAAAGTGGCTCACTGCTTTTTCTCTCTTATAATAGGCACTATTAAAATTCTTTAACCAACACCCCACTACTTGTGAGAACTACAACATCCTTCTGTATTTAAAACCTCAAGTGACACTTTAAATGATGAATGCTGAGCTCTTAATATCTCCAACTCTATTAACGTATGAAGAATATTATTCCCTCTGCATCAAGATGCTGTAGGCACTGTACTAATAAGATGTTGGTAAGATAGATCAGTTTTACTTCCCACTACCATGCCATACTTCTAGCAATCCGGACAAAGCCTGTGAGAAAACATCTTCCTTCCTCCTGCAGTGATGATTGAGATTCATTTCTCTGAAAGTGCATCTATGTTACTGTGGCAAGCAAAGAAAGGGAAATAATTGTTGGTTTGCCAAGCAGCACCAGTGATAAGGGGCACCAGTGGCATTATCAGAGCCATGATTTACCATCTCATCAGGTGAAAGGGGATCTCAAGTGTTTGTCCCACAGCTGGCAAGCTGTATCCCCATGGAAGCTGTAGTGTGCATGAGAAAGCAAGCCACACCCTTTCTTCTCTTTCTACTCTTTTAAGTCTTCCCCTACCTGATGAGATTTCATTAGAAACTCTGAAACTAACAAGAAAAGCCTTTTAGTGAGACTGACCTCCTGACCATGTGTCAGCAGATTGCTGACAAATGCACTGGGATGAGTCAGGACACTTATTTTCTTCAGAATGAAGAAAACACTGGAAATGTAGCATCTGGGTCACCAACAGAATGAAGAGGAGATTCTGCATCTCCTGAGAATAAATGAAACTATATTTTCCTGTATATGAAGGCATATCTGAATGAAAATTGTCAGTGAAAGGACCCTGAGGTAATGAAGATCAATATTGAAGAAGTATATAAAGTGATGAAATAAAGTGTGGAATCTCCTTCTTATTACGACAAAGAAAATGTTGATCTTTAAACCTAAAAGCCACACGGCAAATCAAAACGTGTATGAACAATATACATTTGTGTATGGGTTTTGATGAAACCTAGTCTGAGACCCTTGCGTAACGATCGGAGTGAGTGAACAGAAGGAAATTAAAGAGAAAATAAATGTATTCAAATAAGTTCAAATCCTTCAGTTTACTGAGATGCAGTCCTTATTGAACTGGAAGGAATAAAGACTAGAGGATTTGATATGCTTTGAGGACACAAGACAGCTACATGCTAATCTGGCAGCATAGCCCAGCCTTCATCAGAGACATACAGGTGGATCGAGAGGCATTAGCAGGATTTGTATGACGAGCAGGCACTAATGGAAGTTTTTATACAGGTATTCCTCAACTCGTGAGTATGAACTGCCTGCCCTGAATGCCAAAAGAGCATGGGCCTATGTTCATTGGGTGTAAGCTATCACACGACAATAGTTACTTTGAATTATACTGAGACTGCACCTGACCCTTAGTGCTCAAAGTTGTGTTAGCCACAAAACAGCTCATTTAAAACCTAAGGCCCAGAGTCCAGTAGTAAACAGCTGAAGTCCAACTTGCTTTACACTACTTACATTAATTAAAAAGAAAATAAATGTCTCCTATCTATTGTAATGGTATATTTCGTAAGTTGCCAAATCTTGGAATGAAAATAGCATCTTCCTATCAGAGCACAATTCAAGCAAAACTAATGCTGTAAATACAGAGAGAAGGACAATTGTATTCTGGGATTCCTAAACTGTAGTGTGCTTATTTTTCTACTGAACTTGGAAACCTGCACTGTGGCACAGGTGACTTGATATGTTCTTCGCAACCAGCAATCACTTGTATAACCAAAGAAAGAGCTACACAATAGAAATCCCCCCCCCCAATTACAGAATAAGACAGACCTCATTCTAGGCTCTTCATATAGTCAAAACTGTGGTTATTATCAGAGTTACATGTTACATATGTAAGGCTGCAATGTCATTAGTTGTGCTAGCTTCAGAGATTTCTCAGAAGTTTCAGGTTATTTGATGTCTCATAAAAAATACTATAGTGTTCTATAACATTCATCTGTTTTCTCTCACCTTTTCTTAGTGATCCTTAAATAGTAAACTGGAAGCTACACAACCTCCTTTGCTTTCAAGAAGAGAGCTCTCATAGAGTGGGCATGACATTGTATATTTATTGGCCCTCATTTCTGAGAAAGCAAAGGGGTTTTTTTACCCTATTATTCCCACAGCAGGAACCTTATTGTTTTGTTGGTTTGATTTAAGTTCCCAGCCAATTTACAGATTCTCATGCCTTCTCTTACCTTGATGTTTTCTCCAGTGATGCACTTACAAAGATACCATATCTCTTCTCAGCCTTCAGGCTAAGAAGAAGACTAAGCCTTTCAGTTGCCCTGTATGAGACACATTCATTATTTCTTTTTTATCTTATCACAGACCTTCTTGACTCTTTTTCTTCTCAAGAACATCTTTATGTGATATGAGTGATTAGGAATGCATGAGGCATTTCAGCCATGTTTTCTACAGTGGAACGATTTTTTTCTACCTCCTGCCCCTAACTGCCTTGCTCTGGACTACCCCTTCCTCAAACTGAGCTCCTTTCCCTTGACTGAAAGCACAAAAATATGTCTGGCTGATACAAAATGCGTTGGACATACTTACCTTGCATGTCCCAGCTTGGCATCACAGACCAGTGTTTCTCACCTGTGGCGGTGGTTGCCAGGAGGAGGGTCTGCCTCCACAGCTGTGTGAGGCCAGGGGAGGCGGAGGAGGAGGCATCAAGCTGTTAATTCTGAGACTTGGCTGCATCCGCGAAGGAGCGCTCAAAGGTACTGCTCTGCAGGCCGGTTCTTCTGTATCTGCTTGTTGTTTCAGGACATGAAAGAGCTCTTCTGCCAGAAGCCATTCAGTGTAAACCTTTTACTCCGCTCTCAATGCGTCTGCTGGAGGATGAATATATAATGGCAAAGCTTCATTGTTTCTCACTCCCTCATCCAATGGGAGCAATCGTCTCTGCATTATCTCCCTGCTGTGTGTTTGATGTGATTAACTCTGTCTCCAGTCGAGTGCCAGGTACACATGCCGAGATCAGTGAGACAGCTTCTCAGCCTGCCCAGAGGCCGCTGTTCAAGCTGACCTGCTCAGTGCACCAGTGCCAGCTCTTCTCCAAGAGCCCCTGCAAGGAACATTGCATCTGAAAAGACCTCAACTGGAGAGTGACACACATTCCCATAGGAGCACAGCAACCAGTGTCCTCCCCCATATCTTTGAACCTGCAGGATTACATTTGACCTACACAGTGAGAAAGTATAAGTATCTCTTTGGGGCCAGGTTTCTCACAGGTGATTACAGAGAAGCTGTGCTAAGGGATGCTGGCAACAGATCTGATCGTGGGACTGCACTTGCAGAGATTTTGATTTGGGCAGAACCCCAAAGGGCAGACCTGCCACTGGCTTGCAGGATCCCTGCTTTACAGTTATGACATTAAGTCAGAAATCTTAATGTGCCAATTTCACTGAGGGGCCTGAATACATAATTATTTCTAGGAGATGAGCAACATATCAACTGCCAAGTAATAGAGTCCCCAGTGGAAATCTAAAATTTTAGTGCTCTATTTCCTTCACAGCATTTTTTCCAATCTTTTAGAAACAAACAAACCTGCAACCAACAGTCTGTGTTTTTCATTTCAAATGCCCACCCTCAGCTACTGTTTTGACAGTACAGATTTAATCAGATTTCTGTATTTAAAGTGACAATTTAGCTACAGCACAGAGCACAGAACACTGACTTTGACTATAATTCCACTTTCACCACTGAAACCCTGCCTTTGGTGCCCAGTTCAGGATGTAAGTGATTTGCTGTCTCATTTGAGTCTCCCCTACTTGCTTATCTGCATCACAGAATCTGCAGCATGTGTCACCATCATTTCTGTTTTAAAGGTGCAGTGAATAGCTTCGTTCCCACTAGATAATTCTCATGAGTCACTTCCTGAACACATTTGTCATTTTGAATACTCAAGTTCAGTAGAAACCAAATGCAAAATCAGTGTCCTTTCATGAAATTTAATGAACTAGTATGATTTATGCCACAGAGCATAAATCTGCAGACAAGGGACTTGTATCAGTTTTGGACTCCAGGCCTCTCAGATGTTAAGATCAAAACCTAGAAAGAATAATCAGTTCACTATCCTTTCTACTAAACTCAGGGCTGATTTACATAAATTTGTGAGCTTAGGAGTGGACACTCAGTGCAATATAGCATTGCATCTTCCAATTTTTCTCATATAACAGAGGAAATTGGAAATGTGCTTAAACGGATTAGGGAAAAACACAGCTAATGAAGCATAAAACTTTACACAGTTGTAGGTAATTCTGGATATATTTTGCTTCCAATTCAGACCTTGCTGAATTCCCACATAGCTGACCTCCCTGAGAAACCTGAGTCCATTCCGAGCCATTGTCAATTTGTCTGTGGTTGCAAAGGTAACAAGATTGGACTAGCTCTTCAAAAGAGGTAAGAAAGCAAATTTAAACATTCACCTCAGCCATTGTGTAAAAGTATGGACATTTTCTAGGTGTACCTCAGAACAGAATTCCAGGTTGATTTAAACTTGATATTAGGGCAGAAGCAGACTGTTTATTTAAGAAGCCATTTTATCCATTTATGAGCTCTAAACAGCTACTGGGAACTGGGATACTGAATTACTATGTGAAATATTAATGTTATGCATACATCAAAAAAGTTTCTTCAACCACAGCATGGCTGAGCACTGGAACAGGCTCCTCAGGGCAGTGGTCACAGTACCAAGCGTGACAGAGTTCAAGAAGTGTTTGAAAGATACTATCAAGCACGTGATGTGACTGTTGGGGCTGTCCTGTGCAGGGCTAAGGGCTGGACTCGATGATCCTTGTGGGGCCCTTCCAACTCAGCATATTCTGTGATTCTATGACCTGTATCATAGCTTGCATGAGTGGAGCTTACCTGAATTTCTAGGTTATCTGGGGAATGAGTTGTTACCGAACTAGTGTAATAGTTCTCTGCAGGTTAACTGACATGGCGTGATGGAGGAAAGAACTCTTGTCCTCCTGCTGGAGTTTACTCTGATGCCCACAATTAGTTTCTGAATGGCCTGCTGTCCAACTTCCAGTCTGCAGAAAAACACTTTTTATTTTGCCATTGGTACACTAAATGGAAAATACCACAAACATTACGGTAGTCATATATATGCAGGTTTATATTTGTACTTAAGGTTTGGAAAAATTTATCTTCTGAAGTTCTTTATTGTTTGTTACAGCTGAGTGCTGAGTTTCTTTTAATCTCTCCTTATGTAGCAATCCCTCCATCTTCATGGTTATTATCCATTGTTCTTCTCAGAACTCCATACAATTTTTCTACATTTTTTCAAGAAAGAAGGTGCCTAAAACTCTCAGTGCAATATTCTACCTTCATTGTCACTATACAGATAGGGTCTATTATCTTCCTGCTCCATGAGAGGCATAAATATCTCTGCTTTACGCAGCTCAAGGTTGAAATGGTCCTTTAGCTGCCATGTTACTTTGCAAATATATCTGATAAATAAGATTAAAAAAGGATTTAGGAGGGAAAAAAAGAACAATAAAAAGCACTAGGTGCTGACACAACTGGCAAGTAATAATTACCACTCTGACATTAAAAGAAGGTTACCAGCCCTACCTCCTACCATAAAAAACATCCTGGTATGAGTTGGTTTAACTAAATTAGTTTTTCCTTGTGTTAGTGATCTGTGATTTAACTGCTCTGCAAATTATCAAAAATTTTCATAAAACTTAAAAGCACTGAAAATTCTTAAGTAAGTAAATAATATGGGTTAATAAGTATTAAAAAACAGTGGTTCCAGTAAAATAGTGTATGCAGAATATGTGCACATTTCCAAGAACACTATATCCGATAACCTCAGACATGAGAACATTTCAGTGTGTGAACAAAACTGTCACAAAGTCTTTTATCGTATAACAAAATGAAGGGCTTAAAAGAAACTACTGAAAAAAAATATACTCTGAGACTATTAATTGTGACAGGATACAAACCCCTTTGCTGGGACTTGAGACTCCTGTTTTGGCTGCTGTACTGAGTCTGAGTTCTGGAAAGAAAGTCCTGCTGTGACCCACCAGTGGGCTCAATGGACCTAAGGAAAACAGGAATTAAGATTCTCTTTGTGTAATTTTAAGTTCATATTGCAGCCAAATGTTTCATAACTACATACAGGTTTTTCTAGTTACTGAATTTAGATACCAAATCTTGCTGGAAATATGTCCAGCTTTACATTCCTTGCCCTGCAAGGGACAACACAACCCCCTAAAGAGGGCACTTAAGTTGCCCATAGGAGCAACATATCAACATAAGAGTTACACCATTTACCCTCTCTAGAGGTAGAGCAGCCCATGTAAAGATAACACTTTGTCCCTCTCTTTGCTGGGTTCCTGAAGAATTCTAGACATTTCCATCCACAGGTTCAGGTCTAACTTGTTGTTAAGGACATGCCACTTGGTTCAAAACCACATTGCCTTTCCTTCCATCAGAAGTGTCTGGCAGTGTGAGGTCCTGCCCACTCACCCATGAAATGGGCAAACTGGCTTCTGGACTCACCACAGCCTCAGGCATCTGCATCCATCTGCCTGCTCTGACTTTCTCTTTCCCTGTTCTTATGCCAAAACACTGCCCCCTCAATGCATCCAGGAATGTGGACACGGTGGGGACCCAAAAGGAGCTGCCAGGAGTCAGATTTGGGTTCCAGAGTTTGGCATGGGAAATGTGTGTGGGCATTTTCCATATGACCACTGTTGGATTTAAAAACAAAAGCACTTCTGGAAAAAGAGGATAAGATGTAGCAGCAATTCTGCATTGGGATGCATTATTTATCGGAGAGAATGTTCCACTGAAACATTCCTGTTTTGTTCCACTGCAGCTTAAAAAGGAGTAATTTCCCATGCCCTCCTCTATCTGCAATGCCTATGTGGAATAAATGGCAATAAAAACAAAAAATGCTAAAGGACCAAAAGGACTTCTCATGCTGAGCACTGGTATCCAGGGCAGAATCACACTGACTTATATGTTGTATTTCTGCTTTCCATCACATGGACTTTATGGGGAACCATAAAATGGAAGCCAGATTAATTAAGTCAGGAATCATAGAATCATGTAAGATCTGAGAAAGAGTTACTGCTTCTGCTGCTTGGTATATCTGCATAAATGGATAGAAAATATATTCACAGATTCACATAATACGCTGAGTTGGAAGGGACCTACAAGGATCATCGAGTCCAGCCCTTAGCCCTGCACAGGACAGCCCCAAAAGTCACATCACCTGCTTGATAGTATCTTTCAAACACTTCTTGAACTCTGTCACGCTTGGTGCTGTGACCATTGCCCTGGGAAGCCCAGTTCCCTGGTTCCAGTGCCCAACGACCCTCTGGGTGAAGTGCCTTTTCCTAATATCCAGCCTCAACTTGCCTTGACACAACTTCAGGCCATTCCCTTGGGTCCTCTCACTGGTCACCACAGAGATCAGTCCCTGCCTCTCGTCCTCCCCTCACATGGAAGTTGGAGATTGCAGTGGGTCTCCCCTCAGTTTCTTCTTTGCCAGGCTGAACACATCAAGTGACTTCAGCTGCTCCTCACATGGCTTCCCCTCAAGGCCCTTCACCACCTTCATTGCCCTCCTTCAGATGCTCTCTAAAAGCTAAATATCTTTCTTCCACTGCAGTATGCAAAACTGCACACAATATTGAAGTTGAGGCCACACCAGTGCAGAGCAGAGTGGGAAAATCCCCTCTCTCTGGGGGTTTGCCTGATGCCCTCCAGGACACGGTTGGCCCTCCTGGCTGCCAGGGCACTGCTGACTCATATTCAACTTGCTGTCAACCAGGACCCCCATGTCCCTTTCCGTGGCACTGCTTTCCAGCATCTCATTCCCCAGTTTGTACACACATCTGGGATTGCCCTATCCCAAGTGCAGAATCCAGCGCTTCCCCTTATTGAACTTCCTATGGTTGGTGATTGCCCAGTCCTCTCGTTTGCTGAGGTCTCTCTGCAGGGCCTCCCTGCCTTTGAGGGAGTCAGCAGCTCCTCCCAGTTCTGTGTCATCTGCAAACTTGCTTAGTATCACTTCCAGTCCTGCATCCAAATCATTTATGAAGATGTTGAAGAGCACAGGGCCCAAGAAGGAGCCCTGAGGAACCCCACTACTGACAGGTCACCAGACTGATGTTACCCCATTCACTATTACCCTCTCTCCTTGACCTGTGAGCCAATTGCTCACCCAGCACATGATGTGTTTATCCAGCTGTGTGCTGGACAGTTTGTCCAGAAGGATCCTGTGAGAGACAGTATCAAAAGTTTTACTGAAATCCAAAAAGATGACATCAGCTGGCTTCCCTGATCAGCTAGGTGGGTTACCTTGTCATAGAAGGAAATCAGGTTTGATAAGCAGGACTTTCCTCTCATGAAGCCGTGCTGGCTGTGACCAATGACTGCATTGCCCTTTAGGTTTTTTGTCAGTACCCACCAAGAATAATCTTCTCCATAACTTTACCAGGCACTGAAGTGAGACAGGCTCATAGTTCCCAGGGACATCCTTGCCCCTTTTGAAAACTTTGCCAGTTTCCCGTCAACTGGGACCTCTCCAGATTCCCAAGACCACTCAAAAATCATTGAGAGAGGCTTGGCTATGACATCAGCCAACTCTTTGAGGATTCTGGGGTGAATCCCCTGAGGCCCCATAGGTCTGTAGGGATCCAGCTGGAGCAGCAGATTCCTCACAACTTCGGGTAAACTGGGAGTTTATCATTCTCACAGCCATGGTTTTCCAGCTCAGGGAATGGGACTCCCTTCATCTGTCATGAGTGTTGAAGGTAGAGGCAAAGAAAGCATTAAACATCTCTGCTTTGTCTCTGTCCCTGTTTGTGAGGTGACCATCAACATACTGTAACAGGCCAATGATATTTCTATACTGCCTATTGCCATTAATGTATTTGAAATATTCTTTTTATTGTCCCCCACGTTTCTAGCCAGCTTCAGCTCCAGTTGAGCTTTGGCCGCATGAATTTCCTCCCTACAGTGGCTAACAGCATCTCTGAATTCTTCCCATGCCATTTGACCTTGCTTCCACTGGGCATACACCTTCCTTTTTTGTCTTTTCCAAGTGAAGATTCCTTTTGAGCCAGGCAAACCTTCTACTTCACCTGCTTGACTTCTGACATTTGGGAATTGTGTCTGCTCCTGTGCCCTTAGGAGGTGATGTTTGAAAAGGGACCAGCACTGATGGCACTAGAACTTGTACTCATTACATGGGTAATTCATTACATGGTTAATTCTGTAGTTATTCAGAAAGAAGCATAATAAATACAAACAATAAATAAATTAAAATAGAAGAAAATACTTGTCCAGTCCGCAAAGACTATAAGAATAGAAATTTGTCTCCCAGTTAAAATTTAATAAAGGGAAGAAAACAAAATATTTTCCTGATAAATAAGGTAGGGAAAATTCTCTACTAGACCAGAAAAAGAAGAAACAGATTTAAGCTTTTCTGAATTACAGGGAAGTCCTTGGAATGCTCTGGGGCTCTGGGGCTAATGTATCTCCTTATTCAGAGCAAAATTATATGGTTACTATCTTTCCTTATAAGTCCTCCAATGCAGACAGTGTTGTAAAATAAGCTCTGAAGTGCAGTGAATTTTAGAAGATAATTCAGATGAGCTCAACGGACAGATTACATGGTTCTGTTAGCATTCACCTCCTACAGAGAAAGGTGGACAAAGGATTGTGAGACTGATGAACAGAAAACTTTCTGCTTGCTGTCAAGATTTCTTGTAGTAAAGTTCCTGTTGCCTTGTCCTATCAACAACAAACTATCTGTCTTTCAAGGGATACTACTTAGTGTCTGGATTTGGGAAGCAGTGCAATTTATTGCCACATTTTGCAGAAGATTGGCACTGATAGGAAATCACTTTCTCAGATGAAAACCCAATATTTTGAATACTCTATTGCTCTATGTATAGATTTTAAGAATTATCTACAAGGTTATCATGAACCAAATATGTTCATAAGATCTATTAAGACAATAGGAACACTCATTTTTATAAATTGAAAACATCTTATTTTCATTTAGAGCTTTATATATTTTATTAGAGAACATATGAAGCTATTCCAAGAGAAAACTGAACTTTTCCATTTGAAAAAGTGATACTTTTATAACTGTGGTTTGCTTTGTTTTTGTGGGTTTTTTAAAAAGTCTGTATGGGAAGTTTTTCAAAATTGGAAATTTAATTTTTCCTCTGGTTGTTTTTTTTTGTTTTTAATCACTTTCCTCTCTGTAGACATCCAGCTAAATATTTTTCAAAGAGCTTTATCCTTTTTAATGCTTTATCCACTTTTAAAAGTGCTCTTTGGCAAACACCACTGTCAAAACTATGGGGAACAAAGTTAACTGTAGAATTTGCTTATACAAATCTTTGCATGAAAACATCAAAGCATCTCACTCATCTCACCCCCATTGTCTTCATTCACTATAGTTGTATATGTAATTTAACTCTCTCAAAAGCAGCTGCTCATTTTGCACAGGGGAGAGGAAGCCAGAAAAACACTGGTGAGATTCACTTAGAAATAGAAAAGTAAGTGATAATGAAACAGGAAGTCCTGTCTGTCAAATGAAGGTTGTATTTGATTGCACACAGTCAAATGTAAAACCTGAATACTTTTAATTTGGTCTGGGATTTTCTGGCATTTCTTTTCAAATAGTTAATTTTGAAATTAACTATTGTCATGTACTCTGTGACAGAGATGTGACATGATGTTATTCCAATAAACCATTGAGGTAAACAACAGAAGATGTGGGGTTTTTCCATACATTTTCTTTTTTCTTGTTGTCTTTGAAAGAAGATATTCCCATAATAGAGCTTTATTTCTGTATATGATAATGGCATACTGTTTCCCTGCCAATATGTCAGTGTGATTATTTTAACTCAAAGTCAGATGTATCCAGCCCCACAATTCTGCTCAGTGACTGACCCTCTAGTGGCAGGTTCAGCCCCACCTCTGATCCATGTACCTCTTCTAAGAGTCATTTGTTTGCAGAGAACATGAGTTACCATATATCCCAAAGGATACTTCTGGTCATTCTCCTCTTTATTTTTCCAACCGCTTCCACTTCTGACCAGGACTGTTCTTCAGCATCACCCTGACTGGGCTACAAATCCTTACCATGTAGAATATTCAAGTATAAGAAAATCGTATGGGTTTTCCACGTACATAACTCTAACCCTCTTCTCTGGTTTCAGGACACATGTACAAACCTGTCTAACAGGAATTCAGATATTTATTTTTATCCAAGTCCCTTCTGTCAACGGAGTGCCCTGATGTGAGGTGAAGGAGTGTTTTGCTGTTCATGTTGTTTTTCTGGATGGTGAACTGTGCTGAAATCAGCCAAACACCCATTGTAGGTCAAAGCAGCACTTCAAGAATACTATAATATTTACTATATTACAAAAACCAGCAGTTTTTGTGCCAATTTTAGAGTCTTAAAATGACAATATTTAGTGTTCTATTGTATGCTATCTTCAGTATATTCCCACAAAAAGAAACATGTTATCAGGATAGAAGGAGACACACCAAGACAGAAAACAGTGCTTCTAATTAAGCTTTTCAACTGGCTTGCATTGATGGATGTACCAGAGTTCTGCATACAGATTACAGACCCTATTCTAGGAAATTATAACTCATGATAACCTCAATGCTTTAGAGCAGATGGAGAAAGTGAAGAATTTTCTCATATGACACTGTTATACTCATTTCTGCAGTGTTTTAAAGTTGGCTTGCTTTATGAGTACCATAGATATATTGTCTGACTGATATTGCACAGAAGTCAGGGAGGATAATGCAATAATGGGGCTGGCACACCTGTCATGGGAAACTTGAAAAAACTTGTGCTTTTGCTGCACCTTGATCTTCTTACTGGAGTTAGCATTGTATTCTTATTGATTTCTCACCTTCATGGCTCACTGCAATAAATTTGAAGCCTAAATCACACTTTCACTAAAAACAATAGCACTGATTTTCTGTTACATTTCTATCTCTGTAGGCATTTATGTGTGAGCATATATTTAACATTACTGATCAGATATGCTAATGTGTTACACATTATTTGTACTCTCTTTGCAAAGATGCAGAGATGAAATGAACACAGTAAATAGAGTAATGGAAAAAGAGATGCAAAGTAAACTAGAAAGAGAAAAAGAATGGGCCTTGAGGGCAGGTTCTGGCACAATGCTCATTTATCTCTACCATCTGTAATGAGATAAATGAGTGCATCTAGCTGGGGGCAAAAAAACGCTGCAATTGTTGAAAACAATACAGCTTATACTTTTCAGATAGCCTCTATAATAAAAGAGATACTTGTGCTTCTGAACATATCACCATGTCTGACTTCATCACTTAGAGGACAAAATGGGAAAGTTCTGAGGCACTGGTAAGAAAATTAAGGATATGGTCACCTGACATCAGTTTGTCATTTTCTCCTTCAAACTGAATATATGTCATAAACACATAAGGGAAGTAGGTGTCATAATAATAAAGAATTTAATTTTATGGTAAACTTTAACATCTTAATATGAAAGAAAGTATCTTCAATGTGCCTCAATAAATTCAGCCCACAACTCAGTACAACTCAGTATCAGAGAACGGACAACACCTGGCCTGGCTCTAGTCTTAAAATACGATAGTACAATTTTAATTCCAGTGAATTTCTTTTTTTGTTTAATTTTAGATTTTTGTTTAAGAAACAAGATATGTTTCTAGCAGGAATATTAAAAGTTCAGGCATGTATTTACAATATGCATTTAAAAAATTTTCTTCTGATTATCTATTCAGGCAATAAACAATTTTCCTGTTCTATTTTCTGAAAGGGAGATAATTTTTATAGGATTATTTTTTGTTGGTTTTTGGGTGGGGGTTGTCATTGATGTTCTCCGTTTTTGTCTTCTAATCAAAAGATTTTATTTTCCTGTACGCCAAAAAGGTAAAGATAAGGAAAACACAGTAAGTCATACATACCTAGTCAGCTGTGTTTCAGAGATTATTTCAGTGACTGAGCAGCAGGATGCAGACGGGCTGATGTGCTCACTTCCTGAAGGTATCTTTGATTTATCTGTGGTTACTGGGTATTTAGGTTCTAGACTGAGATAATTACTTTTTCCTTAAAAAAATCTTTAACAACCCAAAGCCATCACACTTCAAACCAACACTGCTACAGGAAGATTAAAATATTCAAGTAGTAGAAAATGTGTGCAACCAAATTAATCTCTCTCTGCAATTCCTAATAGAAGGTAACAATTACTATTACCTATCTGGTCTGCAGATAGGTAAATTAAATTAGAATGAGCAAGGGTGAAATCCAACCCTATTTTTGCTGACTTTATCGAAGAACAAGACTTCCCCTGATCTGTCAAAGCATTAAGCATATGTTGTGTAGCTTGCAAGTCAGAGACTTCATGACTCCTGTGTTACATCTCAAAATAAAAGCATCACTGATTGCTACTCAGAAGGGGAAGCACTGGGATGACACAAAAGCCTCATACATTCCATATTAGAAAAAAAAAAACAGGTTTTTCTTATTCTCTTTGCCTGTATTACATCAAAATTTTCAGGAGAAAGTCTCAAAAAGGTCAGCTGGTTCATAAGTAGGATACCATGCATAAGCAAAGGTGCTTAGACAGGGAAACTGCAGGAACAGTTGCAGTTTTCAAAACCAGATACATATAGAAATCTATTTAGAGACACTTAAAGTGCAGATTCTAGACCCAAACACTTCATTATTGCAGTGATTTTTCCAATGACACATAGATCATCAAAAAGCAACACTTGTCTTGCTAATAACCTTCTTGAGATATTTCTAAATTGACTTTAAAATGGGCTTTTGGGCTGCTGGCAGAAAAATTTGTTATCTATGCCAACACTATGGATTTAGTCATTGTTATATCTCCAGAATCAATTCACAAGTGCAATAAATATGCACTAGATTTTTGACTTAGAAGTATGAAAATTCACATCTAGTTGAATTTACAATCCTCAGCTTGTCTCCACATAACTGTTATACTACTGAAAATGTGCAAGACTGCTTTTGTTATGCTATGCAGTGTCATTTATATATGTGCTCAGGTAGATCTGTACAGTAAAGAAATAAAACATACTTCCTGCACAGGAACTGCACAAAGCTTTCACACAAGTGTTACACACATTTACTCTTGCTTTCTAAAATACCAGTTTCATTTGGGCAGGGAGTGTGTGTGGATGAACAATGACCAGAGGATAGTGATATTCTTAGGGAAGATTAGTAGGAAATCCAAGCTAAATATTATAATTGGTTCTCACCAGCAATGGTAACAATTATTAAAAGAAAATTACTCATGGGTGTCATGGAGAACATTTGTACTTCTCCAAATTGCCCTCTAAATGACTGCAATAGTCCAGCGTGTTTTCCCAGTAATTGCTTTCAGCCTAGAATGGATATAGATGCATAATTTCAGACAGTTTTAAAGATCTAGATCTCAAGTTTTTTCTAAACTTTAAGATATTCTAATGTTCCAAAAACCAGTGATTAATTCAGCTTCATCTTGCTGAACCAAAGTAAAAATAATTGAATTTGAAAAGATGGGTTATTTTTATCAAACATTATGCTTGTTTCTGTTTTTTGTGAATTACAATCTGTAGGTATCTGGTAACTGAGAATCAGCTATGTGGGCTGTATCATTCATGCCAGAGATGACTTCAGGCCAGAAATACATTGCCAAAGTTTTCTTAAGGAGATTACTCATAGGGATTACGCTGGCTTTCAAAAGGCATCTTTTCTCAAGAATAGGAAGCGCAATAAAGAGATACTGAACTCTGAACACTTCGTGTTCTCCTCCTGTAAATCACACTGAACTGTTCTGCTAACGTTGACAGTTTTAGCTAGCCACAAATCCAAACATTTCTCACATTTAAGAAAAGATAATTATCCTCATGACACAAGTTAATGTCTGCTGGGCAATAATCTTTTTCTTTAGTGAAAAGCACTATTGCTATTGAAAACAACTCTCACTTTTTGGAGTTAAAAAGAAAGCAGGAACCCAGGAAAACAGAAATCCTCTTATCAATTCTCTTCTCTTCTCTGCTTTTGCAAGAAATAAGACTAAGACACGGTGGATCTACCAGTTTCTTTCTACCAAACCTGCTCATTATTCAAAATATAACAGGGTTTTGTTTAGTTGGAATTGTTCATGTAGAGAGGAAAATTGTGTTAGTAATTCCAGGATGATTAAAAACATAAAAGGTTTCTGGTCTAAGCATTTCAAAAGCTAAGAGAAAAAAACAGGCTATAATTTGCAAAACTGAAACAATTTTGCATTACAGTATTTTCAGCACAAATACCATGTAACTTGTACACTTGAGTGCAATAGTACTCGTCCAGGTGTCCAATAATAGACTTGGGCTTATGCTCTCCCTGTTTGCTATTAGTTCACATATAATCATTATTTTTATGTCAACAATTACCACTGTTGACAGGTTTGTCTCAGACCAGGAGCAGTCACTGCTGATCTCTAGGTAGAATGCAACTTGTTTTTAGAACGAAAGCCCACTTTTTTCTGCAAAAGCAATGGCTACAGGAAGGGAAATGCCAAGTGGAAAAGGACAGAAGAAGGATACAGAAAACTGAGGTATGCTTGCTTCTACCCACTGCCTCTCAATCACCTCATGTTAGTGCATGCTGTGCTCTTCAAAGCAAACACACATTGCCGAGAGAATTACACATGCAATAGCCAAGCTCCAGTGTATATTATACAGTAATTACTATCAATAGGCTACTTAAGGCACTGAAAAATTAAAATACAGTAGTGGTATGAAGACAGAATGTCTAAATACAAAACCAAATGCCTTTATCCCTAAAGAATACTCTAGGCCAACTAGGGAGTAGTGCACTAGCTTGTCAAACTTCCCAAAGGTTTTTTCTTTTGATGGAATGGAAGGCAAAGAGAGTTTGCCATAGGAGCAAAACAAAGCAAGGCTACAGAAATCAATAAGCTCTTGAGAGCTGAGGAGAATAAATATTTGTATGTATGTGGGAATGTAAAGTGCAGATAATCTGTTGCTTCAATAAAAATTCTTTAAATGTTTTTTAAGGCAAAAGCAATAAAAAAATTAATGTGCTTTTCAGTTAACATAATTCCTTTGTGAATTCTTCTTTATCCAAATGGCAATAACAACATTAGTAGGATTTTTTTCCCCTAAAGCAATATTTTAGGGCAGTTGTTTTCAGAGTTTGTCACAGGGTCTGATTCTGCCCCCACTTCTCTGAAACTGCTTTTATTCCTGTTGTAATAACAGTCACAATTATTTCATCTTTCTTGAGATATTTGGTTGGATGGGGGTTTTTTGTGGCCCATTTGTGTATACGTGCAAAGCTTTCATTAAAACATCTACAGTTAAATTCAGTGACAACTTTTCAAGACGAAGAAGCAGAACATTAGACTAATATTTGAGAAAAACAAAGACAAGGAGTAACTCAGTTACAATAATATTGCCAGATAAAGCCTTTTTTTCAGTAATAACTGGGACCAAATGTTCATCTTTTTATCTCAAGTGAAAATCAAAGGCCCCCAGCTTGTGGCAATTTATGAGAAAACAAGAGGAAAACACTAGTCCATGAATTTATAGCTTCTCATTCACCTCTTTTTGTAATTTTATGAACATATTCAAAATACTCCCAACTAGAGCTGCAGATGTCCTTCAAATTTCAGCCATATACAACTCCATTTTTCTTTGAATGGGACTTAGTATTCTCTCACCAAATTGGATGGACATCTTGGACACCCTTCATCCCTTTACAAAACAGACATAGTAAAAGCCCCAAGAGTCTAATATAATGAAGACAGAGCTTGACTGGAAAGACTGGGAGTGCCAAGGGGACACTGCTAAGAGCAGGAAATGTTTTACTGTAATTATAGTCTTCTGTAATGCCGTACTGTGAAAATTGTCCTGGGCACCCAGTATCACAAGTGAATACAGTGAGAGACAACTCGATACCTTACATGATTTGTCATTCATGATTTGCATTCAGAATAATAGCAGAAGAGTGCTGAAATACATAATTAAAACTAATATCTAAACATTTGATCTTCTACAACATTAAGCTTAATTTCAATAATTGTTTTGTTTCCCTATATTTGCCACAAATATGAAGAATTTTCATGTAATTTATTGAGCTTAATTTGGTCAAACTGGGCTTAATAAATCAATGTCTTCTAATATTTCTTCACAATACAGTTCTTCTAATACTTCTCCATAATACAGTTATTTCAGTGCTCTGATCATCTGACTAATCTCTTTTAGAATTTGTTTTAATTTACCCTGGTATATCAGAACACATCAGTGTTTTACCAATTTCCTGTAGAATGATCAGTCCCACCTCTGACCCTAAAGGTATTTCACCTACTTCATCCTTTAATTTCATGAAACTTTTTCAAAGTTGTTTCATATTGATGGTTCACAGCTGTTATATGATCATTCAAAACAGATAGGTCCCTTTTCCCCCTCTTTATTTTTAGCTATTTAATTGCTACTTCAGACTAGAAGTGCTTGCACTATTAGATTTTTGCACTTCATGCAAAAATTTTCTAACTCTTCAGTTAGAAAGAACATTTCACACTTGTACAATGTTCTGGTCATCTTGGCATGGTCAAGGACTTCCAAATCAAAAAAATCACACACACTTGTAATAGTTCATACCTTGAAGTTACCAATGAATGTGCAAAATCGGGGCAATCTGAGAACTAACTTCTGAGGGACATTTTGCCTCTGCCAAAAGTTTTTTTAAATCTGAAGTCTGTTGCTGGCATATAGTTTTAAAAATCATACTGGTCAGGATTCTATTTTAATATCTATTTTGGATACTGCAGAAGTATCCAAAGTTCTTTCATTGCCATCAGGAATGAAATGCAATATAGACACAAGTATTACATCACATACTGTAGATTCTAGTCTAGGAATATCTATGATGTTCATAAATAATCATCAGCTTGAACCCCAGATTTACCATGTGTTTACTATGAACTCTAGCTGCTTTAGGAATTTGAAATTAGCATTATTTTTAGGGATCTAAAAGTACCGTTAATCAATACTGTTTAAAAACCTTCCTGATGAATAGGGAGACATTGGCTGCCTCTCAGTATGACTCTTTCCCCTCTCTCACTCTTTAGTACAAGAGATGATTTCACAGCCTGCAGGTACCTCACTCAGTTGTTACAGACAATTTTACCCATGCGATGCCCCTATCCACTCTCATCTATGCTCACCTCTGAAGAAGACAATAAGGGCTGTTGCCAAAGACCTATCATACCACAGGCGATGCATCCTGGGTTTTACACAGTGCAATATCAACTCATGGACGTCTGTTAATCACAGCTTTTCATACAAAAAAATATAGAAACCAATAATAGACGAAGAACACTTAAAGGAAGCACTTTTCTCCCCTTTTAGAGCACTTATCTCACAAGGACATGACATTTTCTTAACTGTAGTCTCATGACAGCAGGTGATCATTCACAGGGTCAAAACTATGAGGATATAAAGAAGTTTTTGCACTCCAGTTATAATACAGAATTCCACACTAATTTAACCTCAGTGTTTACTGTAATTCTACACTAATTCAATAAATTGCTTGCAAACTTGAATAATCTCCTGCCATCAAAAATCTTTTACAATAGATACAATTTCAACGGTGTGCTTTATCTTGTTGTTAGAGGACATTCAAGAATTCTTTTTTCAAGCCACAGAGATATGATGCTTTTCAAATTGTAATCATATCATTTGATATGGCACAGCATAAAATCAATAAAGTAATATAAAATAAGATAAATGAGTTATCTTTCTTGGGAATTTTTTGGCTAAACGTATGACAAGATTTGCGCAAAAAAAGTGACTAGCTGATGAAAATCCCTCTTGAGCATGAGCAAATTGGATTATCAATTAGCCGTGTGCCTTCAAAATCTCCTTTTTTTCAAGCCTCCTTCAGTTACCTTCCCATTTGTCAAGTGCCAGTGAAAAATGTTTGCGATACACAGCAAAGCCTTGCTTGCAGACTGCCATTTTCTTCTTGAAAACTAAAGTTTGGTAAGCTTCACTAAACCTGTCTAATAAAATCCCTTACAGCAAAAACAAAGCATGAAGAATTTCTTAAAATTAATTATTTCAGTGATTAAAGATAATACTAAAGTCAAGTTGAAAAGCTATCAGCCACTCTAAAGTCCCAGGGCAAATCATCATGTTCAGGCAGTAACAAACTGGGACCACAGAACATAATCAGACCTGGGGGCTACAGGTCTGGGGTTGTTAAGGGTTTTTTTTCCTCACTTTCAGCTTCTATTAATACCCAGAAGCAACCTATCCACTATTCACCTTGTAATGGACTGAGACTGTTCCTTCTATATGTATATTTAAGAAACTGGTATGTCTCAACAGGAAAAAGCATAGTAGCTTTCTTATGGGCAAAATTTAATTTTGTATGTTGGAGTTAATAGAAAAGCTTTGACTTAATGATTCTTCTGAATCTAGGCATTACCATACTCCCTGGGAATTCAGACTGATTTGTTTTTTCCTTAGTGATATTTTTAAGGTATAAAGGCACTGAAAAATGTAGTGTTTGCAGTACATAATGCTAATCTGCTTTCTTTAAATTTTCACTGACAGCAAATGTTTCCTCACATCCATATGCTCCCTGAAAAGAAGGCAGAATTAGAAAATAATTACTGTTGTTATTAACCAAATCCTTTGACTCCCTCACAAGAAACAATTTTAATTCCCCATATATTTGTTGACATGAAATTTCTCTGCTTTTTCCCAACTTGCTTTTCATAGCGAATTTAATGGCACACCAAGGCTTGCAAAGCAAAGGCAGCCTACTGGTGAAAGGGCCATAAAGCTGTTATAACTTCATCACACTTCAATGGCATGCTATTTTTAATTTTAAACTTCATGGTTTCTTGTGCCTCCTGGATATTTTTATCTCCAAGACTACAGTTACCTCTTTATCTCATAAACAATTGGAATAACAACGATCTTAGCTCTGCATATCCTGTTTTATTTTAAATATAGTTTAGAATCCATAAAATATGTCAGGTTAACAGTACTATGAATGGGAGCATTTTGATTGTTCCAAAATAGCAATGTCATAGAGGGTGGTGACAAAGTCTCACTTATGAAGTCAGAGAATCATAGAATATTCTGAGTTGGAAGGGAACCACAAGGATCATCATCCTGACACAGCACAGGACAGCCCTAAGAATCACACCATGTGCCAGAGAGCATTGTTCAAATGCTTCTTGAACTCTGTCAGGCTTGATGCTGTGACCACTGCCCTGGAGAGCCTGTTCCAGTGCTCAACCACCATCTGGGTGAAGAACCGTTTCCTAAAATCCAACCTAAACTTCCCCTGACAAAACTTCAAGAATTTCCCTTGGATTCTGTCATTTTTCACCATAAAGAAGAGATCAGTGCCTGTTCCTCCTCTTCTCCTCCTAAGGGTGTTGAAGGCTGCAATGAGGTCTTCTTACAGTCTCCTCTTCTCCAGGCTGAACAAGCAAAGTGACCTCAGCTGCCCCTCATATGGCTTCCCCTGTAGACCCTTCATTGTCTTTGTAGCCCTCCTTTGGATGCTGTCTAATAGCTTAATATTTTTCTTTTATTCTGGCACCCAAAACTTCACAGAGTACTCAAGGTGAGGTTACAATTGGGCAGATTAGAGTGAGACAATCACCTCCTTTGTCCAGCTTTCTTCTCTGTGCTGCTCTGCCTGGACAATAGGTGCAAGAATTGAAAAGTTTCTAAATCCCATTATTTGTCATGGTGAAAAATTATATTCTATACTCCCTTACATAAGTTATCTAAGAAATAATAAAATCTTTTACTGTTCCTCCTTCTGAAATATTGTTCCACAACCTCAGTGAGCCTCTAGTAAGCTAGAATATTTCCAGCCTGAATCTGTCTCACTCCAGTTATCGGGGCTCTTGTACCAGTATACCATATTAACTTGAGATGTTTTTTTTCCTCATTCTGCAGTTTAGCCCAGAAAGCTATTCAGAGACAGTAGTCATTTTCTTTTTCAGCCTTCCTTTTATTCTTCTGAATAAAACAAACTCTCCAAGTCACCTGTTAAAAGAGAGGCTCTCCAGTTCTCTTAATAAACTGAGTACGGCTATTTTTATTTTACTGTTAGAAAAGCACCATTAAGTCATGTTCATTAGCGAGAGGCATACCTAGAACAAATTGAGCCTCAAGTTTCTATGTTTCTGTCTGCTTTTTCAAACACAAAAGCACCCTTATTCTCTGACATTAGTATTAACAATGACTGGGGGACGCTTCTGATTCCATGTCTGGTAAGGCTCTGGCCCTTCAACTGCTGTTTAAGAGTTTTCTTTTCATGCTAATAGTATCTTGAAAGTATTGTTTGCCAGGAGCTGTCTTGACATTGTCATCCTAACAGTCCGCAAGACAATATGCCTCTACTGACCTCCAGCCCTCCTAAAGAGGTCTTGTTTTGGCCAGTGCTCTATTGGACACGGCTTTTGGAGACCTAGCTTAGTGCTTTACTAAACCCTCTGTATGCGTGGTAATCAGCACTCCAGCAAGGCTACAATTACCAAAGGCAAAAAAAAAATATCTGAGCTTGGTAAAGCTTACTCAGAAAACAAAAATGGGATCATGTGAAGGTTCAAATCATGGATCATTTTCTAAAGATTAGAGAAACAATCTGAAATACAATTATTTAGCTATATCCACAAATACAACTACCTATAGATACATGGATAAATCTCAGTATCTCAAAAATAGTAGATAAATCTGAATTAGACATGAACTTGAGTAGTTCATGTCTAGCATAGACTTCTCACTAGCATAGTCTTCTCACTGCTTCATTGCATAGTTCAGACAAGGACATTAAAAAAAATCAAACTAAAATAACAACAACAAAAAAACAAACCAAAACGAAAAACAAAAAAAAAACCTAAACAAACCCCCAAAACCAAACAAAAAAAAACAACAACAAAAAAAAAACCCACACAAAAAATAAACACACACAAAAAAACCCAAACAAACAAACAAACAAAAAAAAACCCACCAAAAAACAGGAACAGTAGAAACCGTGAAACCAATTTTCGTCTAGCAATTATAGCATGAACAGTGTTTCGAGCTCAGGTAAGACCATATTTGGTTATATCTGAAAGTGATTTCAACCATTATTATTATCAGTCACTGTGCAGTGACAAGACCAATGTGTCAGCACCATGGATGGGAGAGCAGGACATTTTTTTTCCAAGAGATGTACGTCAACGTCTCCAAGAGAGGAGAAAAGACAGAGTGAAATATTTCTCAGACTGGTTTTATTTGATCTATTTCAGACGTTGATATACAGAAGGAATGAGTCAGTGTGCTTCATGAAACTATCACAAGAAAAACCTTTCACTCTTATCTCAGATAATGTTCAAATTGCAGCCAGACATCAATGAAATGGAAAATCATCACAAATGAAAAAGAATGGTTTGGAAGTGAAGATATGAAGGGGAAAACTGTTAAAAACATAGAGCTTAGTTTTGTCCAGTCCCTCTCTCTGCATCAACTTATTGTCCATTAAAGTCAAACCTGGATAGAGATCACTGCTCAGGTTAGAAAAACTTCAGTGGAAGAATGAAACGTCTGGCACATAGAGGACCCTGGTTTGAGATGTATTTACAGATAAATTTCAAGAGGATGTGACCGAAATAGATTGACAACGTTTTATTTTCTCCAGAACTATTGCATGTTTTCTGTAGAAAATCTGACTTTCTGTAAGACAGTTATGGGTAAATTACTGCTATTCAACTATTAAATGAATAGTTATGAAACCAGAGTTTATAAAACACTGAGAATAAGTCTACATTTCTGTGATTAAAAGGCTATTTGTTTTGGTTAATTATCCAAAATACACTCCTATATTCAGATATAGCTATGCCTCCTGGCTGAGCTGAGAGTAAGAACATAACCTGATAGTCTGTAGGAAAGCTATAGAAATTGTGTACAGGTGCATAGCCTGGAAGAATGAGAACAAAGAGAGTTAGTAAGCATGAAGCAACCCAGTGCCTTGGGGGTTATGAGGGATTGCAAACATCCAGACCAGGATGCAAATGTAATATACTTTATTTGCCTATTGTATAAAAAGTGAATTAGAAACCATCTTATTAGCAGGGTGAAATGTTTTTGTGCTGTCTTGACTTGGCAATCATGCTGGAATGACCACAACAGAGATGATTTCTATATGAGAGCTGGGGTTGTTCAGCCTGGAGAAGTCTCCAGAGACACGCACAGCATCCTTCCAGTATCTGAAGGGAGCACACAAGAAAGATGGAGACAAACTTTTTCGAAGGGCATGTAGTGACAGGACAACGGGAAACAGCTTCAAACTGAGAGTAGATTTAGATTAGATATTAAGAAGAAATTATTTACTGTGAGAGTGGTGAGGCACAGCAGCAAGTTGCACAGAGGTGGATGTCCTATCCCTGGAAGAGTTTAAGCCCAAGTTGGATGGGGTTTTGAGCAACCTGGTCTTGTGGAAGGCATCCCTGACCACAGCAGGGCGGGTTGTAACTAAAGGACTTTAAGGTCCTTTCCAACCCAGACCATTTTATGGTTCTATGATTCTTGTCTCTGAGATTACAAAACTGCTGGCATGAGTGCACTGCTCTTTGTACACTCATGCACAGGGAGCTGACAAGAATAGGGCAGGTCATTCTGACATCTCACACTGTGAATAAAAGAGAATGGCCACTTTTCCTTCTTCATCTCCTTGAGGGGAATGGGAATATTTTACAAAATCTGGCAGCAAGAAAATTTAGAAGCCATTATGTCCCTCTTCTCTGTCTCCAGAATGCTAGCAAGCAGTTATTGAAACAGATAGCCTCTCCTTATTGTGAAACATCTCCCAAGGGAAAAGGTTGGCTGAAGGCAGTGATCACAGTTACTGTTTTGTTTTAGTCAGCTGTCTGAGGCTCTTTGTCCAAAAAACAAACAAACAAAAAAACAAAAAAACAAAAAACAAACAAAAAACAAACAAACAAACAAACAAACAAACAAAAACAAAGCCTAACCCAGAATACCGTTGCTTTCCAAAAGTAAATAATTTCTTAATGTTCTAGGTACATTGGACCTAGCATTTTCCATTACAGCCTAACTTCCAGCGTTCATTATTATTATATCAGGATAGATGGCAAATAATAAAAATGCCTAATTTTCTTCTGCAGTATTTTTTGGAGGTATGAATTATTATTCAGAAGAGAAAAAATTACTTCTGCATTCCAAATTCCCACAGTCTCATTACTTCTCCAAATTATGTTTTTGCAGTCTCGTAATGCGAAATGTAAACTTTCTATGCATGAAAAGCAATCTATCAGAAATCTATACCAGGAATGTAACTTCCATGGGAAATTTCATGTTTCCATTCAAAAGATAAGTATTCTCTACCACATTTTTAAAGATCTTCTAATAAAATTCCTTTGAGCATCCATGTTTGCCACTTCTCCTGGGAAAGCTATAGTAATCATATATTGTTGCCCTTAAACCTCATTGATTTAATTCCTAATTAAATTCCAAAAAAAATTAGTGAAAAGAAACTAAGAATTTTAGGAAGTAAAGAAATAAACTATTATGAAATACACTTTTTTGTTATTCATTTGATAGTAGTTAATAAAAATATGTAGGCTTTGAATTATAAGTGTATAAGTTATTTTCTGAGTAGAGTATTTATGATGATGTATTCCCTAAGATATTAATTGCATGACTGTTTGTTTTATATAAAGCATTTAAATGTAAATTACAAATGTTATCTTGCTCTATTTCAGGTTTTTTACTGGTAAACTGCAACCTACACAGTGAATACTATTATGATGATAATCACTGCTACGCTTCTTTTTTTTTTCTAAGGTACACTCTTGTTTCATATTTCTGAAGACTATTCTTTATGGCACTGGTCTTTTTTATATCAATGATATAGAGTTATCTATTTCACATTATATGAATTCTATTTGTATCTGCCACTTTTTTTGTAAAAAAATGGTTAAAAAAATCATAAATATGTTAAAAAAAATTTGAAATATTGATTTTCTTTTCCCAGGAGGTCTGTCAGGTCTATATTAAATCTGAAAATAGTTAAAGTATTTCTGTCTCTCACTGGCATTTGATTTTCCACAAAACACTTTGATAAACAAAACAAGTAAGAGTTCTCTTAGCTATGTGCGGACCATTTTGTATTTAGCAAGCAGGAAGCGCGCTGTCATTTGTTTCTGTCATATTATTCCACTGGATGACAAGAAGAAATACCAGTGAAGCACTAAAGAAAATGCACTTAAGATATGCACCTCAGCTTGCATCACGGGGCACTGGATTGTTTTTGTGAGCTGCAAGAAAGTAGTGCCTGTGTGCAACAAAAACAAAAAAGGACTGCCAAAGTGATGTGCAAAACTGGAAAAAAGGCAAAGTTTGGCAGTTTTTGTATTCCCAGGGAGCCATCAGTAGTCACTATCAACTTGACTTTGCTTTCTTAATATTTACTTCCTTCTGCCTGTGTGAGACATTGAATCAACAAATGGATTTGTAAGTAAAAACTGTGAAGATAATAGAAATATCAATATAAAATCAATGCACCAACTTAGAAGGTAAAGTTTATATATTTACAGACTAGTCCTAAATCCACAGGACCAACGATACTGCCACTTACTAGGCCTTTATTCTTATTAAAGGAATCAATCCTCAGTCAATTGAAGAAATGACCTACGATTTCCTTTTTTTGTAAGGGCTTTCCCTTTTACAGATAGATAGCTTTAAACTCTCTTCAGGTTTCTTCCTCATTCACTGCACAAAGGCGGCGAATACAGTTTTTAGAAAGTCAAATTTACACATCTTACAGACTGCAATTGTAAAGTTGATTTTTGTGACAACCACAAAGGACTAAAATAAAACTTTCATTCTGTCAAATATAGACTTGATATGCCTTCTTTTGCAAATTGGAATTCATGAAATCAATTAAAATATGAATAAGTATGGCAAACTGAAATTGGTTTGCATTCTGAGCAGGAAAGCTTGAGGGAATACAGGAATGCTGCAATAGTTCTCTTGGGAAGTAAACTCTAACGTTTAAAAAATATGTCATTTCTCATGTGGTTAACAGAAGCCATGCTCCAAGAATGCATATATACCCTATCACCCTGTCTTAGATTTAAAACTTGTGCTCTGTAAAAACAAAAATTCTTCCCCAAAAAACCAAATTGCTCAGTCTAAGCAGTATTGTCAACAATACTGATCTTAACAGATACATCTTCCTGAACAAAATACATCTCAAAATTTCCCAGATGTTGCAGACAGTGAAGCTGGACAAAGAGGCAGTGATACTAGCAAGTCATTTCGTAACCCATGAAGAAAATCACACTCCTGAAATTTGATTATGACTGTACTGGTAGCACAGTTGGGATTTCCTTAGAGGCTACGGAAAGTGGCAGGAGAGTATGGGAGACACTGCCTTGTACAGGGACAGAAAGCCGTGCAGAGCCTGTTTCAACTCACTAAAATTTATAAAATAGATTTCTGTGCTCCCATGATGAAAGATGGAGAGCTGTCCATCTTATGTTTCAAAAAAAAAACCCAGTTTGCACATTCTCTTCAATGCTACAGGGGATACATTGTCAGAATGTGGTAGATTTTGAAGCAATTTTAGCTCTGTCATGGGATTTTTATTTACACTCAGAACAGGAGGTCACAATTTGACACAGGTAAAATATACTTTAAATTATATTCAATTAAGATTTCTTTTTTCAACCACGAGGACATGGTTGTGTAGCCACAAAGGATGTGCAAAGAAGGTTATCAAACATCATGCATCAAGAAAGGGAAGACTCATTTCCCTCTGTTGCCCATGAGAACTTTCAAAAGTCTAATATACAGATCTTATTTTCAATAGATGGCTATAAACCATGCTACTGTTACATGATAAATAAGATTATATTTTTATGTCAGAGATGGCCATTTTGTCTTCCTTTCCTTTTATTACAAAGAGTTGCTAAGATACATCACTAAATGAATCTCTGTTGTCATGAACTGTAATATAATAGTGCAAGAGAACCTGGGAGATACTGCAAGTCCATAACACAAGGCAGGAAAAGGGCCTGACTTCTCCAGGCTGAGGAACTGTCTGTCTTAAAATAAATCAGAGGGAAAGATGACATGGAAATTCAGGGACACAAAGTGACTCTGTCTTCTCTCAGCAGCAGGCTGATGACAAAGGAAGGAGTAATGCATAATGTATTCATTTGAACATGTCAATGGAACTTCTTTATTTCTGGAATCAATCTCAGTATGAGAAAGCCATGCTCACTGATTTATCTGTTAGAAAAGAAATCATGACTATTTTAACTCTTCTTTGGAGATGCAGTGTTTACCATACACTTTTTTATTTGTTAGACATGTTAGCAAGATGTGTTTTAATGAATGTTCTTATTTTGCAATTTCATACTAGAAATTATGTTATGACAGTATTATTTTGTCTCACTGCAATGGCTGACATCACTGTATATGAAAAATATCCTAAGAGTATGGGTTTGTGAGATCAAGCAATTTAACTTCTAGCCTGATATGTACAGATCAGGCCTATTTTTCCTCCACCCTTATTCTACTTCTCTTTTTGTCTTTTCTTACAGAAATTTCTCTTCAAAACTTATATACAAAGGATGCGTAAATGTGAATAATCCTTTCTCTTTGCAATTTCCCATGTGTTAGAGTGGAAATTACTTATATTCTGATTATGGTGTATAATAGTCATCTGTGCATCTAACGTCTCTACCAAAAATCTTCCTTAGCAACAGACTGAGGTTAAAGAATCACATTTTATTTCATCCTAAGTAACATTATTACCACTACCATTACAGATTAGGTATAGTGAGACAATTTTCTAATGCCTTTTCCTTCGAAGTAAGTATTTTGCATGCCTTACATCCCAGAGCCTGGTTTCCTGGAATGCGAGGTTTTCTCATGAAGGATCGCTCAAAGTCGGCAATTTGGAGAAAGCCTGTAAAAGTTCAAAAGGCCAAGATCAACTTTGAACAATAGGAAGTTTACATGGTTTTGATGCACTGTGAGTACATTAAGCTAAAATGTCTAAGCGGAGAATTTTTTCTGCTCCTTTTCATCTGTCCCACAAAGGGAGAGACAACATTATTTTCGCAAAAGAAAGTAATAAAAGCTATATTTCAAGACCAGTATCAGGAATGTAATTCTGAGATAGAATCTGCTAAGTAACTTCGAATTTGAAAATCATAAAACATATGCTACACTTCTCTCTTTAAAAAAACCAAAACCAGTATTTTTGTCACTCAGGCGTTTAATTAGAATTTCAAAAATAGATTAATTGTAATTGAAAATGTAACAAACTATGGTTTCAGATTTTTTTCCTAGGGAAATCTAAATTAGCATAGTTAATGAAATTACTTTACTTTTTTGCTTTGTCAGTAAACTAAATCCCTTCCACAGCTTTCTATTTGAAAAAAACCCAACCAAACAAACAAATAATCTGCTAGAGCAAATGGTCTGCTTTTTCACCCAGGGATTACAAAAGCTATTAAGGCAAATTCCTGTGAACTGCATCAACAGTACTTTAAAATGAACTTTTAACACCTTACAAATGTTATTTTATTGGGAAAAAATGACACCAATTTCTCTAAATGCCAGAGGGATTTAAACTGTGGTAAGCTAAAGTCAGTGGTTTTATAAAGTGTATTATCTTCTGGATACTGGTTTGTTGAAGATTTTAAAACCATTATCTCACTAAGCTCACAAGTAATGCTAAGAATGCCTATGAGCTCATTTGCAGCTGATCCACACTGTAATAAAGAAAAACAATATATTTTCTTCCAACTGTCAAACAAGCATGAATGAACTAAGCCACTCTGGACATGTTTGAGGAATGTGGAAAAAAAAAGCAGCTTGTAAAAATCAAACAGCAGTTTCCCAGTGCTGGGAAAATGCATGAGATCAGGTTCGGGTACGATACCCTGTTCAATGCTGGTAGCTCAGCAAGGAGGCCTCTCTCTCTGCATGAGTTCTGCAACACAGCAAAAGCAAAGTTGTACTTTGCCGTGGCTGAAATGGAACAAAATGTTACAGTGCGTGTGTGTGAGAGAGATCGTGCACTGTGCTGAGAGATTCTTGTTGTTTGTCTTAATTACTCAAATGTTCAACAAAATGCAACTTCAAAACATAGAACAGCATATAGACAGCAAAAAATACTTGAGTATTTTGAAAGGCACACAATATACAGCTATATAAAACAAAGTTCAGTTGTATTTCTTTTTCTAAATGATTTTTATTGCAATTTCAAAATCTGTATGTTTTTAAAAAATGTGTGTATGACTGGTTTGGGATAAAAGCATTTTGTTTCAACAGAATCAAAGTATGACACAATGCTGAACTGAAGAATTATTTCCAAACTTCCATTAAAATGTTTCATTCCCCTAATGCCAAGAAAGAGTGAATATTTTGTGTCTACTCTTTCTTTTTTCTAAGTGACTTCCTTGAATAAAATTAGCATGATTCCAGAAAGTATATGTATTTTCACAGCAATGGAAAAATTTCATCAAAGATTTTCTGACTAAATTAAGAGACATAATTGAAAATATGTTTTTTAAAAATGTGAAAATAACATTCATTTCACTGTGGATGCCTTTTTTTTTCTTTTTGCTGGTTTAGCAATACTTTTTATTCAAATTTCCATCTTTTCTGACTTTTAATAGAGCTTTTGGTTCTTTTAGTTGACCATGCTATTTATTGTCTTTATGAGACTATACTAATCCTTTGCACATTGTTTTCAGGGTAGTCTGAGTGCAGGGGAAAATTATCATGTGTACGTAATATATTTTATATATCTCTAATGTATAGAAGCGAGGTAAAGATATTCTAAAACTCCTTGTCTTTTAATAGTTTTACTGATTTACTAGTTACTACAAGACACTTCTTTTCACTTTTTAAAATTAAAATATACAGTCTTATTGGTTAATGTGTTTGCATTTAAATTATTTGCTAATGTAGACAGTACATTACTCTGAAAATTTGTGGTTTTAAATTAAGTCATCATTAAATCTGATATTTTTATGGTAGGTCTGTCTATCAAATGACAGATGATTGACATGAAAAATGTGTGCTGCTATTCAATTTGTAATCATTTAATCTTAATCTTACTTTGTCTAAAAACAAACAAAAAAACATTAGGATAGACGTTGCACAGGGAGAATCTATTTCAAATCAAACTGATGGGAATCCTATTTGAATATTTCCAGCAGAGAACGTAATTGTCTAAATTAGTAAGAAACAAAGATTTTATTTTAATATATTCAGAACACACAAAACCAAAAACCAAACCAACAAAATTCCAACTGGATTTATCAACAGAAACACAGTTCTGTGTCTGAGTAGCGGTGGGGTAAATAACAGCACAGTTCTAAATGAATTAGCAGGAAACATGACTTTATTTGATGCTTCAAGAAAGCTTTTTTTAAAGAGATCAATTAATTTGATTTGAATATTTTAAACCTTGTATCACTACTGTTTTGACAATGTGGTCATTTCAGAAGTTGAAGTGTCCAAAGGCTTTAGTTTAAAGGCTGAGTTTTAGTTTTTATTTCTTAATTACTTTTATGAAGATAAGCAGTCTTATTGTTATTTTGCATGAATATTGTAAAAAGGTCTAGAAGGGCCAAAGGTAAGATACACCTGGAGATTAGGCAAGCAGTTTTGGTTATGGGAGAACTGCTAACATGTTTACAATGAAAATGTGGGGACTACATCCATTTTCAGCAATATACAGCTTATTTATATATAGAAGATACAATTTGCAATGAAAGAGACAAAAGTTTATTACTCTTATTTATCTACTTTCATATCTTCCAGTAGTGTAAAATCTGTTCACTTCCCAATCATTGTGACTTTGATACCATAACAGAAATGGAAAAATAGGAAGAATTAATATTAGACAATTTAATATATTCACATATAGGAGAAAGCAGCAAAGAACTTTAGGCTTTAATTTGTGAAAAAACTTGCCTAAATATTTTTTTAAATCTTCCTATAAATGCTAAGCCTTAAAATTACATTTATAGTATGTACCAAAAAAAACCCCAGGTATTTTTCATCTACCTAAGTAACAAAACGTCAATTCTCTTTACCTTGTGCTTTCATACATTTTTAAACATATTAAAACATTTGAAAACAAATCTAAGAATTTAATAAAGCTTGGAGAAACTGAAAAAGAAAATTAATAAAGAACCCAATCTTGTGAAAAGAAATCTGTATCATGTAGTTGGTGATAAGTCCATTATTTGTAACTACAGTCTTAGCTGCTCACTCGTAAAGGCTCAAAAGTGTGATCAGGAAACTTTTTTAACTGGTTGAAAAGATTTTATGGAAACCTGAATTTCTACAGCCTCCCTGAACATGCACACTTACATTTGTTCATTTCTGCTATCATATACATCTTTATTGTGCCCAGGTGATGTACATGAAGAGATGAATAATCTGCTTTTTTGATAGACTCTGCCAATTTAATTTAAGTCTAAGATAGCGCTTTTGAGAAAGTTACCAAAAGAGTGCTATTAAAATCAAACTTTAATTGAGGTACCCAACCTATTCTCACTCTGATCTCATCAGTTTTCATTCACATGTGACACGTTGCCAGTTTACAGTTCTTGTAATAATAACTTATAATAAAAAGTGTCCCAATGGGAAGATAAAAGCCACGATGGAAATAGCTTATTGCTTAAAATGAATTCAACATGGGACTGATGGCTTTTAGCAAGATAAGAAGCTGAGACTGCTCAATGACAGCAATCTCTTATTTATTTACAGTAAAATCCTATTTATAAGAAGTTCTTGGAGCACAACACAAATTTGCAGCTAACCAAAAGGGCTTATCTCACAGATCCAATCATCAAGATTGCTCTGTATATTTCAAAGTGTGACAGTAAAATTCAGCTTTCCTGCACAACTGGTAAAGTAGAGGTCATGACCTCTCACAAAGCACAGCCTATAGGTCCCAGAAGCTGCTTCTGCCCAAGGTTGGATATAGTCAATATAGTCAATTGTCAAACAGTGAAGCGTGCAGATAAATCCTGCCACAGGTATGCCAATGCATAGCACTTTGTAACAAACTTAGAAAGGCTGAATAAAAGGATATTTAATACAAATGAAATTACAAAGTAAATCTTGTACATAGAACATAAATATGCACGCTTCACTACAATATATCAAGTGCTATTAAGACAGTACCCTGTAAATCTTTCTGCTGCTTTATATCCCCTTCAGATATCCACCTGCTGTAAGTCTCTCAGCCTACACTTCCCTCTCATTTTTACATCTGTCCCTGTGATTCCTGACAACTTTGCTACCATTTGGGTATCTAAATGCAGTGCTACAACTAAGATTGTGTCTTTAGCGTTTCTGTCCAAATACAGCATTCAAGATTTTCTCCGTTTCTCTGAAACTTCTATACATCTATTAGTACTGACAAATAGCTGTGACTTGGGTATCAATTAATATACCTCTGAATGTAAAGCAAGCATTAGACAGTCCTAATGCCTAGGGCTGGCTTTGAGCTGATAAACTGAAGACAATGGTATTTACAATTCAAAATCTGGGTGGAAGAAATATGGTTTTGCCAGCTGCCAGGACTAATGAGCATTCTGGCTGTAGAAAGTATTCTGCAAGGGGCTGTAATAAAACTGCTTTGCACCTTCAGTGGAGTAATGTTTGAGGAGATGGCTGTAGTAAGCTGATGCTTTCAGTGATCTTGCCTGTTATGATGGAGGGTCTGAAAATACCAGCCTCCAAGGAAACAAGATAAAGGTGATCTGAGACAAGCCACAACTGCAGCAGACCTTTGGCTCAAGACAAGATAACTAGTATACCAGCTTTTTTTTTTTTTTTTTTTTTAACCTTATATGAACATAATATTCCTTATTCTTTTAAAACCTACAAGAAATCATGCTGCCTCAGACTCTTTTCTTTCCTGTACTACTTCACTGTTTCTGTCTAGGGTGAATTTGCTACAGCTAGATATTCAAGCTACAAGAACATTACAAATTGAGATGGTGATTTTCCTGGGAACAACAACCAGATGGACTAAATATATTGTTCAAATCAGTATTGAAGGCATGCTATCCTTAATCTCCTGCAAGAAGTGATCATCACTGAAAATAAGTTAGAAACTGTTTTCAATAAACTAATTAACAATGACTAAATCAGATCCTGACCTTGTACAACTTCCTGTACAAATTTCTGCCAAGTGTGAAATGTCTTATAAAGCACAACATCAGCAGTTTCACAGTTTCTTCCTCAAGCCATCTATAGAGAACTCTTTCTTACAAGGTAACAATGGCATCTGTATTATGAAGAGAAAAAATAGTCTTCAAAAATCACCGCTAAAACAGAGCTCAAAGTCTCCATCTCATTTGTTGTCATGATTTAACAATATGAATAGAGATCAGCAGAGTTATTACTCTCCCTTATTTTTGGGGCTATGTGGATGTAGGATGCCAGTCAAGTACTACTGAGGGATCCAGAACCTTCAGAATCAAGTTCATTAACAGGGTTGGAATGTAAAGCGTTTCTCTTGCAGCATTTTGATACATAGCCAGACAAAGGGTTTTTTACCTAGTCTGTATCCTCAACACTTGACATTTTAGATGTAAAGAAAATGGAAACCAAGTCAGACTACTAAAAGGGTAGAACAGATAGGGATAGAAATTAGTCACATCAAGACTTAAGGAGAGGTGAATGGCAAGAGACGTTAGAGATTCTAAAAACTCATTCCACTCTTTTAGTCAAAAAAACAAGGGCAGAGATGCTAGTCTGTTACTCCCTGGTTTGGAAAGATGTTGCCATATGATACTGAGATATCTGATGGTAAAGGCATCTGCCTTTACTGGAAAATCATCACATGAAAGTAAAAGGCTATTGCAAAAAGTAAAGGAATAATTTGTTCCCTTCATATCATGGTAGGCATGACAGGCACTAGTGGGATAGTAGTGGGCACTAATTGGACCAGGAAAAATTCAAGTTAGGAAGCAGAAAAAGCTTTGAAAGACTAGTATGCATAATGAGCCAATGGAATAATGTGACTTTCGAAATTGTGGAGTCTTCGTCTCTGGATCTTTTTAAGGACAGCTCAGGCATTTTGTCAAGAATAATTCATGATAGGAATAGCACCTGTCACAATTTGACTCTGTCCTGGGGCAGAAGGAAAGTCTAGGTGATGCTCTTGAGTCTCCTTAATTTCTTATTTTTATATGACTTTATGGTTTACTCTTATTCAGAGGACTAATAAACAAAAGTGAAGCTACTGGCTTTTTGTTACGTGCATACCTGCAATCTCCAGAATTGTTGATTGCCTTTGGGAAGAATTATATGGCTATTGTAGCTATGTCAATCATTTTTATATCATCTGTGGGACAAGTTAGTGTTTTTAAACAAACATATTGTCAGGCAAATTTACCTCAGTCCTTCCTATGACTTCAAGAGGAGCTCAATTGCATCATGTAGATTCAGACAACTAAGTTGGCAGCTGGTCTCCCAGAGCTCCCCTTGTAGTCAGCCCACAGACAAGCATTTTCAGGGAGCAACTGAGAGCATGAGGCTAATTTACGTCCTCTGAAGACTAGCCAAAGAACTGAGCAGGTCGAATAAATTAAACTGGAAATCAGTAGTTGGGCAGTGTTAACACTCTCCTTCCATACCTTCGTAATACCTAAATTACCAAACAAGTGGCTCTCATAAATAACCAGTATTTGAAAAGAAGATACTATCATATATTGTGGATAAAATAGCATGAAATTAATCACATTCACAGAGTTTAAAGGTTTTGCTGCAATCTCTCCTCCCATTTCTATGATATAATTAATATCAGGACAAACTAATTGTTTTCCCTAACACCTCAATGTGAAAAAAATTCTGAAATAGGCTGGCTATTTAAATATCTGGCGACATTTAAATAGTGATATAAATCAATATCTGCTTTATTTTGTGTTCCACTCAGACTGGTAGTAAAAATAAGATAGTGATAAATAAATATGTTTCAGAGCTTCTTAGATATGTTTTATAGTAAGAATTAAGTAAACACACCTAGTTTCTTTCAAGGCTTTTTGACACACGGATTCCCACATTTCAGTTACAGAACAAAACGCAGAAGAAGTTTTCTCTAGCCTTCAGCTTCCTCGTATGCATCAATTAAAATTATCCTAGGATCAGGAGTTCTCCTGGTTCCATCCATATTCTTTTCTTATCTAACAAGGTCTAGCTGAGTAAATCCTCAACACCGAGAGAGTATTGATGCATGAAAAAATAACATTTTGTTCTTACTGTCCACTTAAACAATTGTTCAGAAGACTGTCAGATAGCCTTCTCCACATAGAGAGATTGTGTAAAGAGAAAGGATATGGTTGTGACTGAATGGTACAAGAAAGGACCCAGGACTGCCTTGTTTGTTTACTTGTTTGTTTTTACAGAATAAGTGTAAAAACAATCATTTGATCAAAAAACAATCATTTGATCAAAATTTAAAATAGTTATTTATATTCCATCTCACCATTTCAACTATATATCATATTTCATTGAATGTTTATTCAGCACAGCATTACTAAGCCCTGCAGTAAGCAGTTTTCCACTGAACAGTGAAAATTGACAGTTTAATAGGAAAAGAAAATGTTTGCTATGTACAAATAATGGAAAAGTCCACACAATTTTCAGGCACTGCAGTTGGAAATGTGATGATAATTAGAACTACTAAGTACAGCCATGAGACAGTTTTGACCCATTTAATCAAAAAGATATGTGCCATATTAATACTGTCATTACTGTGTAAGTTAATCTAAACATCCATATTTATCCTTTCTTAAGTGCTCCTTTAAATATATAATTCATACTGATGCAAAAAAATTTAGTTTGCGGTATGAATGCAGTAATAAAATTGCCTTTTTTTTTTTTTTTTTGATCAACCATCCTGTGAATCTTTGCCACAGTGGCAAAAGTATCTTTGATGAAACTTCCCTTTGGGGCCTTCCCTGTGCTTTGGGGGCTCAGAGTCACTTCCACAGGCACCAGAATACCAAGTGCTGCATTTTGAGGGGTTTATTGTACCCTGCTGCTGCTGCTGCAAGGAGACAAACTGTTTCCCCCCAAGATCTCTCATAAAAGGATACTGCTTCTGGACTGCTCACAGGATTCTTCAACACCACCCATTCTAGTGCCCCACAGAGTTATGGAGGTTAACAACTTCCAAAGCTTAAATAATATTCCAGAAATGGGTGTGGAATAAATAATTCCTGAATATCTTTTTTGGACTAAAAAAAACCACAAAAAACAAAAAACAAACCCCAAACTCGTGTAGCTTGACTCAGTTTCAAGCTACTGTTAAAGTATTAGGTTTTATTGTGAATGTCAGTTTTGCCTATTTATTTCTTTTGGTAGAAGGGCCTTTCCAGAGGCTTCATGACAGTTAATGGAAAGTTAATAAATGGATCAGTACACTGTTTTCATTCTTTCCAGATGTTTCCTTCATTATGCCAGACACATTACTTCGCAGCAGAAAGCTGCAAAGTGTAAATTTTATTATCTCTTACAAGACAAGATGTGCAGTTCAGAAAACAGTGTGGATCCTTGTTTGGCCAGAAAAAAATACTTTCCATGATGTTTATGCTGTCTAGAATGGGATACACATCAATAGACACACTTAATGGAAAAGAAAAAAAAAAAGAAAAAAGAAAACTATGGAGGATTTCAAATAAACTAGGTATAGAAAATCTTATTATATACAGTTTTTCTTGTAGCTGGTATACTTACTACTTCTTCCCAACATCCACAGGAATCCACTGGATGCATTTGGCTAGTGCTGCTTACTATTGTATTGCTACCACCACTACTAGCTGTTTTTATCATAACTGGCTAAACAGAAACAATGTTAATAACCACTATGTAAAATCTCATTGTGTCTGAATATAGAGTGTGGTTGGATTTTTAAAGGGTCTAGATGCAAAATTGTAAATGATGTTCACTACAAAATGATGCAAAAAAGGATTACACAGGAACATTCAAACGTTTAGTAATTAATTGAAAAGCCTGGGACTCATTAATAAATATGAAAGCATGAAAAAATTCTATTTCCTGCTGTTATGTTATGTAACCCATTTTCTGTTCAGAAATTAGGCCATGAGAAGTTACTGCATTGCTAAGTAGTTCAGCTGGCATTTGCATATGAATATAGAAACACTGGCTATACTAACCCTTTAGTAGAGAGGTTAGTAAAGGGGTTACTTCAAACATCTTGTCATTCTCTTCTTGTATGGTTGTCGTAACGTTTCTTCCTATAAATATGTGGGATGAATAAAGTCATTTTAAGAAGATTTTAAAGTTTCCTTATCCTGAAATGCCCAGCTTTTAGCCAGATACCTGTTTTCTCACATGAAATCTTTAAATAGTCTGTCACCTTTGTATTTTATTGAGTCCTTTCTGTGCAACTGTGGATTTTTGGTTTAACCTTTTAGAATGAAACCTGCAGCCGTATAATTTTGTTTCATTCAAAAATATAGAAGGCATCCTTCTACAGAGCTTTTCAGCTTCAAAGGTCATACAATTTAGTTAAGACCTCTAATAGAGTTATATTTCATATATGCTGAAAACACCCTTTATGTTTCTGTTACTCCTCAGAGAACTTATATATGAAAATAAAGTAGCTCATTGCAATAGTGACTATATTGGCCATTAACCTCAATAACTTGCATAGACTAGAGTGGGGCATATAAAACACTCAAAGCAGTGAGATCTGATCCAGTAGAAGACATTTATTCAAGTCAAAGTGTTGCTTACAGAAAGGAGCCCACAGATATCTATACTACTTTGAGCTGCCATCTTCTCCAGCCAGATAACTGTGTTCTGCTATGTACAATATTTGAACATCATGACTCAGACACCTTATTTTCTTACAGTAATATCCTCTTCTCCTACAATAGTAGTACTGAAAAAAAATGTTATGCAGAATACCTACTATGCTATATTCACTTATAAAATAATTTTTGTCCATTTGCCCAGTAGCATTGTACTTACAATTATAAATGTAAGTATAATAAAATAACTACAGGGATATACATTATACTGATTATATGAAAGAAAATTTTCTAAAAATTAAACGCTTTTCACATTCATTTTGCATGTAAGAGCATACTCAAATTTTTGTTTTTTAAAACTGTTGAAAACTATATTAGCTTTCCAAAAGAAGAAAAAGGAAAATGCTTCCATGTCTAACTTCCTCCAAGCCTTTGGTTGAATGTAAATATCAATGTATGTATTTTTAAAATTTTATGTAAATGCATGCAACTCCAAAATGTTTTGGAAAAGTGAATTATCTGCTGTAACCCAGTGATACAAATCCTCTTTGCTGCTAGGTAGACTTCCAAACCTGTCAGAATTGGGCTGTTTATAGATAATACTTTTTAAAAAAGTGCTGTCTGTAAATATCATTGTGTATGTTATAAATTCAAACACTCAGAAGTTAGAAACTGCCAGTTTAGAATAGTTAAATTCACTCTCTCTTTTTGTATACTTGAATGGTAACACAGGCATCTTTCCTGACAATACACAAATGCTTTCTGCAGGAACCCTGACTCCTCTGGTGAGTCAGTTTTATGGCACTGTTTGAGTGTGGTAATGTACATATATTGAAAGTATCCTCTTATCTACTGCTTGCTTAGCACTGTCTCAATCTTGAACTAATTTCTTTGACATTTTCTATGTAATCTTCTTGGAAAAAGATCTTAAACTTCTAAGACTTTGGTCAAGACCTCAGAGTTACCCACCACACTTAATAAATGCTCTAAAACTTCTTTGCTCTTAACTAAATTCATATGCTTAGTTCGTAATCCACATATATAGAAACATAGAATCACAGAATAGTTTGGTTTGGAAGGGACATTAAAGATCATCTAGTTCCAACCACCCCAACATGAGCAGGGAACCTTCCCTAGACCAGGCTGCTCAGAGCCCCATCTATCCTGGTCTTGAACACCAGGGAATGGGGAGTCCAAAACCTCTCTGGGCAACCTAGTCCAGTGCCTCATCACCCCTATAGTAAAGAGTTTCTTCCTAATAATTAGTCTAAATCTACCCTCCTTCAGCTTAAGGCCACTTCCCCTTGTCCTGTCACTACATGTTCTCGTGAAAAGTCCCTCTCCAGTTCTTCTTGTAAGCCCCCTTTAAATACTGGATGTAAATCAACTGTCTATCAAGATGTTCTTCCACCTGCCTCTTTCCTGGGACTCATTGCAATGAGCTTTCTTAGAAAATAGCTACTGGATAGAGTCTTGCCCAGAATGCAATAATGGACATGGTTGGCCATGAAATGGAAATCCTCTTTAATGGTGTATGGTGTCAGTAATAAAAGCCTGCTAATGAATTCTAAATTGTTTTGTGCAAAACAAAACACCTCCAGATAGGAAGGCTCTCACCACAGAGGAGAGCTGGTGATTGATTTTGTCTCCCTCATTCCTGGTCACATTTCTGACTGCTGTACATACGCTTGGATGAACGTACTCTCTTTCCATTGCTCAGTTTTTCAGACGAAACAATAGTGATTACTCAGCTTTGGAATCAACAGCTGATCAACAATGGTTGATCAGGAAAGGGTCCATGCCCGGACTGAATGGAGGTATTTGGATTAGGGTTCTATCAGGACCTCCATCAGCTTCCTGCCCCAGATGGCTTCTCTCAACATTGCCCAAACCTGGCCATCATTTTGAAGCACCTAAGTTCAGCCATATCTGATTGGGTTTGCAGTTCAGATTGAGGGTGGTCATAGAGGATACAGGCTCAAAGCAAACTCACTCTGGGTGTTCCTGGTAAGCATGAAACATTTGGCAAGTCCTGCCAGCATATCACTACATCTTACCAGATACTGCTTTTCAAATGATTGCTGGTGGACTACTTAGTGGACCCCAGAGGCTGCTGGCTATACAGTCAGAGAGGTGACTATTCCACCTTAAGTGAATAACTTTTTGTTGAATGTATTTCTCAGCAACTCATTAAACGTTGATTATTTTTAAGTGTTAATTACTGTTCTTTTGTACCACCACATGTTCACTCTTTAGACCAAATTTCTGGCTGTATACAGACTGTGCTCCCAAGAAAAACAAGGTGTTTGACTGATCAAGAGGAAACTTGCTGGTCATTTCACAGCTTGCAAAGTAACAGGCAAGTAAAGTTGAAGCTGAGAACAGGGTACTATAAAGGGTAGGTCGGAAGCAGCAAAATCCAACCCATCCAGCTTTAAGTTACCCAAAATATTAAGAGAGGGAGGAGATTAGGAGAAGTAAAGAGAGAGAGGAAAGGAGATAATTATAGCTACCACCGCAGGTCCAGTGTAGATCCAGCTACCAGGAGTCTAGGAGATGGCAGGACCACACCCACAGAATGGCCACACATTGCTGGTTTTATCTGCTCTGGCCCCTGTGGCCACTCATCCTCCCCCCCCAGGAGGTACTTCGGTGTTCCAGCTGATCTGGTGCTGGGTTGGCGCTCTGGGGGTGGGTGTGGGCACTGCTCCCGGTGTGCAGTGACTGACAGCTGTGCCAGGGCTGTCCAAGGAAGCTCCAAGGGGCTGGACTGGGGCAGGGCACCACCTCACCTTTGTGAAATTTGACCTGTCCCTTCCCCCACATACACACACTGGAGTTGGTCTGAGCCAATAATTAATATAATAATCCAGGGCCTCAGAGCCTCCATTCTGGAACACATACAAGATGTGTTCAGTTCACTTCAGCATATGCAATATCTCTCTCTTCAATTGTAGAGTATCTAAGTAGTTATCTAAGTTCTTTTTTAAACTTATATCCTAACCAATCCTAACCATCAACTTCATTGATGAGACTGGTATAAGAACTGCAGTGTTTAGAGAATCTGTCATGTCTCTTGTGCTATGAAGTCACAGCATAAATGAGAAATTACTTAGCAGCTTGACATCTTGCAGTTGAAATATTCAGTTTGAACTATTCAAGTAATGGCATTGTTGGAGGTGGCCCTTATTTTTATAAACTTCCTTCTGTGTGTGGACTTTTTAATTTTTGTGGTGCCACAAGAATTAGTAGCCTCCAGCATAAAGTCTCCATCACACGACCTTATAAATGTGGCCATTTGTCATTTAAATATTTAATAGCTCTACTTGCAAAAAGAACAGCAAAATTTCAAGGACGAAACTTACATTTATGCACCCGTTTGTAAAATTATTTGATTTCATACTATACCATATTATAACTTAATGACATCCAATATACTGGAACTATATTATTTTACAAATTGTTCTCCTTTCTAATATAATTTTTATAAAATAGTTACATTGTATAGAGGCCAGGAGGCATTTACTATGTTATGGATATCAAAATCAAAATTAATATTAGACAAAGATGTCTCCAAAAGCATAATACACAACTGCTTTAATCCACTTATCAGGGAATTAATCTTTGCAAATGAGACTTTCTTTATATACTCATTTACATAACAAATTGTCTGAAAGTGTTAGCACAGTCTTTAGAAACTCTCAAGTGTGTATTTTACCATTTGCACAACTGCTGTCTCTGAAAACAAGTAGTATGAATCATCGCCATTCCTTAGAGAATGCTTCTTTCTACCACAATGGATTCTGTTTTTCTGTAAAATCTTGAAAATTGAACTTTTCTTGGTAGTTGGGTTTAAACTCTTCCAAACTTAGAACTTGTGTACATCTGTGCAGTTGGAGCACATCTGCACCCACTTAACTGTTTTGTTAACAAAATCAGCTGTTTTCAGTAATTATGTGCATGACAATAGCATATGTGAGTTCCTGAATCACATTCACTTTTTACAAATGTTACATCTATGTGTAAACTTACACTTTTTTTTTAACCAGTGTAATAGTTCAAATTTCCCACATTCATGGTTTCTTAAATTAGCTTTCACAGAATTTCTACACTTCTTAAGGACATATCTAACATATGTCATATTTATCCCAACACATTTTAGGAGCAGGCTTGTAGCACTAAATCCAGAAAAGGCCAATGCAAATACACATCAACTGAAGATGTGCTTCTGCAAGCAAAATATCTCATAACAAATACTTTGACAAGGGAAGCCCAGTACACGTGGAAGTGTATTTAACTCACATCTCCAAAGGCAGCCAGCTACGCCATCTACACATACAGATAAAAAAGAAAATTAATTAGGAAAGGTCCCATGCTCTCTCTCCCTTATGCTTTTAATTCTTTTTCAGAGAGGAAAATTTCATATAAAAATGAATTCTCATATTAACCTATAGATATTGTTAGAAAACCAGACAGGTTTTTAGACTCAGGGTTCTGCAACCAGGTCGCAAATAAATAAATAGAGAGAGAGATAAACAAATAAACATTCTAATTATTGTCTCTGTTTGGTTTGGCTGCTATTGATTTCATGTTGCATGGCCACCAATCCAAGTACCTTCCCATTAAGCATAAACTTTAGAACAACCTGGCTGTCAGAAGAGTACAACACACAAAAAAAAAGGTAAAATATTTAATTTTTCTAGTTCTGAAGGGCTTTTACCACTCCAATAAATAGTCAGGACCAACAAAACCATAAGTATCTGCTCAGTGAAATTTCATACATTAGGTTGTAGAAACTGAATTTAAAATACTATCTTACACCTTTTAAATACACTAACTTGTTTTTTTAAAACACTGTAATAAACCCAGTATGATAGAGAGCAAAGGACTGTGGCTTCTAAAGTAGAAAACAACTAGCCTATTCCAATGGAATCCTTGATTTCACAGGAACAAATTATTTCATTTATTTCACTGGATTTACAAAAAAAAAATTGTATCAAAATGATAAAGATAAATAAGATGTTATACTTGCATTTGAAGGGTTTGAGTTTTCTGCTATAAACAATATACCAAGAATAGTTATGGAAAAAAAGCATCAAAACCCACATCTTTTTAAGTGGCTTCACAAAAATAGAGCTCCTAAAGGTAATTATTTTCATTTTGAAGATTTTGTTCTGCCAATCCTAACTTTAATGTATTGTTCTCCCAAACAATAGTGGTCTAGAGTTTGTGTTTGAATAAAGCATTGCATAAAAAAATGATTGTCTATAGAATGTGAAAAGAATCCCCACAGCATTTCATATTTGATGAATGAGTAGCTGCCTAGTTACCATAAAGGCTCCTCTCTGGGACACTTCTAAGTATGATGCACCACACTTGGAGCATGGCAAGTTAGAGGATTTATGTACGAATAGACTTGAAGATCAGAAGTGACTGATGTTATCATCTTCTCTGACCTTCTATATCCCAAGTGGAAAACATTCTCAGAAGCGGTATTAGTGCCAGAACTTGAAACATATTTAATCTCATTTTGAAAACAGAATTGTAATCTCCCTTATTCTGTTTCAATGTGTAATTGCATTTCCTCTTTGGAATTTGTGTCTTAATCAAGCCTTTGGATCTATTTTTACCTTTGCCTGTTGTACTGAAAAAACTCTCTTCACCCGTATTTTCTATGTGCAAGTACCAGAGCAGCAAATAAGTTTTTGACCTCCCTTATGATAAGATGGAAAGAGGAATTGGTATCAGAACAGCAGGCCAATGTGCTGTGATTTAAGATCAAAAAAAAAAATTGTCATAATTACATGAAAATCTCATTTCTATGCTATGTAAAAATATTGTTGAGCAATTGAAATAAGCATCAGTGATATGACACCAGGAAAAAATCCACAGATATCTGAAGATTTTTTGGAATAGAGAAAGAACAGAGAAAGTACATGGAGGTTCTCAGAAATTTCTCTCCAAACAATGTGAAAGAGAAGTGTAATGAAGCTGAATTTTTGTTTAGGTAAAGAGTGTTCCAGGGACATTTTCTTTCAGAGAATTCTAGAACAGAAATCTGATGCAACACAAAATTTTAGATAATCCTCTTTCAAATACTTAAGTTAAAAAAGAAAAATTCCAAAAGCAGAGAGGCAAAAATTCTAAAGTTTCTTTGATGCAAAAGTCCATGCCTGTTTTGAATTGTTTTTAGTCTCAAATGCTTTCGTGCTCTTTTACCCCTTAAAAAAAGAGAGGGGATAAGCTCAACCTATAGTGGAAAATATTTCTTGGAACATGAAGAGTCAATCATATAATCACTGGCATCAAACAGAGTTAGTCTAAGCCTTTAAACATGGAGACACCATGTCATCCTCATAATCTAATTTTGAATCCTTCTGGATGAAAGTAATTATCATTATTATTAAATTTGATCCCTTTAGAGTGTGTCCTCTAGGGTGTTGCATTAATTGACTTTTCTATAACTGCAACATTATTTTTCTGCAATATTAGTCATATTAATAAATAAGCACTATAATTAGAATGGTTCCAGCTGGGACTACTTTAGCTAAAGGTCATTTTTTGTTCAAAAGGTATGTAGTTTAAATGTTTTCAAGTTTAGAATTAAAAAGATAAAATGCAGTTAAACTTCCTTTTGTCTCAGATGTTCTCCCTGAAGTTATTTCAGGATTACTGTAGTTAAAAGCATAAGCAAACTCACCTTCTGAAGTTAGGTTTCATGTGTTATGTGTTGAAGTATTGTGAAGGACTACACTAAACACTAAACATGACATTTTAGATAGAAAGAGAAAATACATTGAAGAATTTATTTAAACCTTTTAGTATCAATAAAATTATATTAAATAATTATTCAAGTTATTTAAACCTTTCCTAATGAACAGACAAAAAATTGGGAGTGATATTCAGTTCAAATTATATGAGCACAGCTGATTAATGAGTTTCTTGCTCCTTCCCATCTTTACTTAATTTTAATTACATAAGTATCAATTTTAATTACATAATTACCACAAACTAACTTTTAGATTTTCAGAGAATGCACTCTGTTTTCCAGGCATTGACACATCAACAGTAGATATTATATTTGAAATCTGAGTGCTGGAATCTACAATACCGGCGACCGTTTTAAACCACCATGGTGGTCCAGGATGGCATTACCTTCATATTCTAGAAGCAGTTTAGAAATTGAAGTCACTAGATAAATCACCAAACTGGTAAAAAAAAGCTGAAACAATTTTCACTGCTTAATTCAAATCTGCACAATATTGTGATGATTGCAGTGAATTGAAATTGGTTTATAGTAGAAACTAAAAGGAAAAAAAAAACACCAGGAACAAGAGGAGTCCGCCACTGTTTTTAAGGCATTGGCAAGGTCCTATAAAGGGTTTATTCTACTTTTTTCCAAGACTTCGTTCATCATTTAGGGCAAATGCCCTAAGGTGGAGGTGACGCAGCAAAAATTCTGAAAACATTATAGCCTGGATATGTATGATTGGAGAGCTGCCAGAGAGGACACAGTTACAACAGAATAGAGCAGAGCCAGACATCAGTTTTCTGAATATGGATCGAGCTGAAGGAAGGAGTTCTAGAGATTCTGACCAAAATTTGTGAAAAATACTGTATTTCTGTTTAAAACGTATATTTCTGGAAAATAAACAGTTTGAGAACGAAACATGTGAGTTATAAGAATATGAATGGAAAATAAAGGTTGTCAACTAAAATTAAAGCCAAGCTGGATAGGTTGTCAGAACACAGAATCTGCAAAAATGCATGGTGAATGGATTTTCTTTCCTATTTATAATTGATGTGTTGAATTTAATTGTGCTATGCATTTGGCTGATCATAGAGCAATCTGCTTCATTGTGGTTTGTCTGACACCATCATGGTTGTGACTTCTACATATTTTTTTAAGAAAATCACCCATTTTCACTTATTTGAGAGCCTCTTGGTGTCAGTGTATTTTAAATTTACTGTGATTACTACTCCATAAAAAAGGCATGTCTCTGTATAAGCATCTAAAATATGAGACAATGGGATCTAATAATTGGCTGCTACCTGTAATGTTGTTCTGATTTTAGACACTAAGCTCTATCTTTTATTTACAAAAATGTTTGATTTTAACCTCATGAGACCTATTCTCTCATTACTAGAGGATACTCTCCCTCCTTTTAGATCCTCTGCAAATTCATGTAAAAGGCAGGAAAAATTTAAGTATTCTAGGATCTTTGCTTTCATAAAAAAAGGATTTTTATACAGGATCAGAAAAAGAGAGTGGAGGAGGTCAGAAATCCCCCCACAAAATAGTAAGGAATAGCATACACTATACACTAAGTTACACCCTGGACCCTACAGATATAATGTTTCCATATTTGTTAGAAAATTCTGAAGAACCTATTCTGGAGACTGCTTTTACCAATCAACCTCTCCGTAAAAGTCACAGCAGGAAAACACAAAACATTAAAGCAGTTCATAACATACCTTTGAGAGTGCTTGAACAAGGATATGGTGTGCCTTTTATACATCCAACCAGGAGCACCACTACATCAAAATAAAAGGCTTACTTTTTCTGTGATCCCCTCAATTGCAATATCTTCCAGCAATGCTGTGTTGGAAACAAGGTCATGAAATGGCCTAATCTCTTCTCTTTGGGAGAAGTTCGTGTAATTCATTCCAGTATAAATGAAGCTGTATCCTATTAATGAGAGGAGATACTTTAGGAGTATCTGCATGGTTCTTGGAAACACTGGGTTGTGTACAAAAAAATTACTTAAAAACACATGGTCAATCTTACACCATTTATTTTTGTCCTAGTTAGAAGAGCTGAGACTAGTTCATCACTGCATGGGTGTAACCCAAACTGTGTATTCTACACCCTCTATGCCATTTCCCAGAAGCTTAACAATAGACCATTTGCAGCAGCTGCCCAGAGCACACCCCACCCCTCAGGCTCTGTGCTGGGTGTTAAGAGGCCTGTTGATAAGGAGATGTTGCAGTCCTCACACCCAGGACTCACAATCACCCACTGTGAAACTCCCTGCCCTGGGAAAAGGGGCTGGACATTGCTGCTGGAATGGGAGGAGATATAATCTTGGGGTTTGGAGACTTCTGGGACCGCTTGTGGGATCGAGAGGAGGACCAAAAACCTCATCCAGACTGGGACCACTGCTCTAATTTGGATTACAACCACTGCCTTCAATTGGATCGTGACTACCACTTCTAACCGGGCTGCAGCCATCACTGGCCTCAACAGGTTTTTCTCCTCTCTCTTTTCTTTGGGACTCAGAGAGGCCCCACGTGGGGCTCAGCAAGGGGGCCAACGAACACCATTCTGTTCGTGCCCCAGCGTGCCAGGCTTTTTGGTGGATTGGAACCAATTGTTCATCTGTAAAATTGTATTCATTGCATTATTTTCATTAAATTGTCATTCTGACTGTTAATCTCTCGAGTTAGCTTTATTTCCCCTGCCGGTTTACCTTTAAACCAGCACAATTTTGCTAGAGGTTTGCCTTATTTTGATGAAGAAAATGCAGCATCAGTGAGGGCAGAGTTATCTCACTTGAGTTCCATACAAGGTCCTCTCTTTTCCTGATTTTGTGAGGAGAAAGAATCTCTAGGATGCCAAAATGAAAAGTGGCTGATGGCATCGTGGTTGCATTCTATTAGCAACTTTCACTTCTCAGAAGTAAACCTGCAAGGTTAAGCATTTTGGATCACAGTACATAACTGAAAAAAATAATTTGATAGATAGTTATACTTGAGCACTAGTAAAAGGTAAGAGTGATGTTACGTGTAATAAGTTTGAAACACCAGGAACATACAATTGTTCTGAAATCTCATTATGGAGATGTATTATTATTTGGTTCTGCTGTTGCCTCAGTAAGAGAATGCATATAAAACACAAATCAGTGGGCACAAAGGTTGGGAGGAAATCTTTAGACATCCGTTTTTTAAACAAAATCACAAATCCCTTCCTTTGCGCAGAAAGGCAGATGCAACATTTTGAAAGCCCCAAGAAAAAGAAGGTAGAACACATCTTGCTGTTTTAGACCTCACAATCTAACTGGAGAAACTTACTTTGTGCCAACAGGCATTGCAAACAACTCACTCGACTTCTCTGCCAATATGGCAATTTGCATAGCATTACCCATAATGCTCCAATTTGTGCCTTTGCTTTGAAAACAGTTTTAATTGAGCCTTTCTGAGCTGCATTAATGTGTCTGTTTAAATTGAGCAAATCTAATTAGCTCACATGAAAGTTATGCCACCTCTGGTGCAGCAAAGCTAATGCAATTAAAGTCAGCCAGATGTATTGAGTATTGTAAACATGCATTCTGACTGGTGGAGAATAGCTCAGTATTCATCAGAGACTGGACAGTTTTGGAACACATCAACAACAGCTGTACTATCTATAGTGTACAAGTACATATTATGCTGTATATATGACTATTTTAAAATGCTAAGGTTTCTGCATTCTTTGACAGTACGTGTTACAAGATCAGAACAATCTCATTTACATTTGTGCAAACCCAAGCCCACTATTTTTTTTTCCAAAGAGACCAGTACTTGTATATATTGCTATCATTGCTACAAAATCAATATTTACTAAACATTGCACAGACAAAGACTATTTATGCTGGAAATAATTTCTTAACTCCTTGACTACTTACATGCCTTTATGAACTGGATTTATAAAAAAGCTGAAACAGGACAGTACTTAAATGAATAACTGAGATATCACACAATATGCTAAGTTGGAAGAGACCCACAAAGATCATTAAGTCCAACTCCTGGACCTGTGCAGGACCCTTCCCAAGAGTCACACCGTGAGCCTGAGAGTATTGTCCAAATGCTTCTTGAACTCTGGCAGGCTTGGTACTGTGACCACTGCCTTGGGGAGCCTGTGCTAGTGCCCAACTACCCTCTGGGTGAAGAACCTCTTTCTCATATCCAACCTAAACTCCCCTGACACAACTTCAGGCTGTTTGCTTGGGTTCTGCCACTGGTCACAAGAAAAAAAGAAGAGATTAGTACTTGCTTCCCTTCACAAGGAAGTTGTAACTGCAATGAGGTCTCCTCTCAGTCTCCTCTTCTCCAGACTGAACAGACCAAGTGACCTCAGCAGCTTCTCACATGGCTTCCCCTCAAGGCCCTTCACCATCTTCATTGCCCTCCTTTGGACACTTTCTAAAACTTTAATATTGTTGTGGGTTTACTTCAAATCTTTTATACAATTGCTATGAGATGAGAGAAGTTTTATACAGA
>VXAY01001648.1:0-30336 GCA_013399855.1 Oxyruncus cristatus | reverse complement strand
GTTTTAGTTTTTTCCCCTTCTGGAGGGGGAGAGGGGGCCCCCCCGGGCCTCTCCTCCCCACTTTTGCTACACTGACCTTGGAGGCTACATTGCTGTCTCTTGTTCTCCTCTGCTCTCCTCCGGGCTGGAATTTCTTCTGTGCAGTTCATCTTCTCTTCCATTTTCTTAAATATGTCATTCACAGAGGCGTTACTAAAACTTGTGATTGTTTTTACTGCAGAAATCCACCTGGAATGAACTATTTTTCAACCCTGGGGGAGGGCTGGTAAACCATGACAAATATCTTTCTTATATTGCGGTGCGGTGAGGCCGCCCCAGTGCAGAGTAGAGCAGGACAATCCCCTCCCTCAACCAGCTGGGGATGCTTTGCCTGATGCCCCCCTGGACACAGTTGGCCCTCCTGGCTGCCAGGGCACTGCTGACTCATATTCAGCTTGCCATCGACCAAGACCCCCAGGTCTCTTTCCGCAGCACTGCTTTCCAGCATCTCATTCCCCAAATTATGCAAAAGTATAACTCCTGAAGGAATTACTTCAAATTGTGCTTTTTCTTTGAAAGCCTCACTTAGGAGAGATGCAGAGTTGGCTGTGTGTCTTCTATGCAATGGTTCCCTGTTTCTACTTTTCATTCCCTTCCCAGAATGCCAAGATGGCTGAAAAAATTTGGCTTCTTCCCTGCTAATTGATAGTTATCTTCTTCTTCATTTATTCAATTAAGCTATAATTGCTGCCAATGTTAATCAAGTCCAGTGTTTTCTACTGTGGAAAAGACTCAGTGGGAAATAAGGTAGGTTGTATTCTCTTTATTCTTCTTAAATCTTGAACGTCCCATTTTCTTCTCAACTTTTCTCTCTGTAAAATGGACATAGCATTACCTAAAGAAATTATGAATTTGGTTTCCCTGTCATTCCTCCCCTAAGAAAATCTGAGACATAACACTATAGAACAAAATTAACATGTAGAATTGAGTTATTTAAAGCAGTAGGTTAATTACAGATTAAAAAAATATGTATTCACAAAACATCTTGAGTATATATTTTAAAATCATCAGGTTCTGAGAGTAGGAATAAAACTTATAAAAATAGGACAGCTTACTGAGGAATTCAGTTTTGAAACACTAACAACCTTTGCACTTAAGGAGGAAAATCATCTTAAGCAAGAGAAGGTTTCCTGTATTTCGTTTAGCTGTGTGCCTCAAGTTTTAGACTTTTTTTTATTTTCTGGAGTTTTATAAAGGCTACAGTGTAACAAAAAGCCATTTGAATATTCCTTTACTGGGTGTTTAGATTTTTCTATGGAGTGTTCACTACAGAGGAGAAGATTTGATTAACAGATGACTTAACGCATCATTTCTTTCCATGCTGTTTGTTCTGTCTGATATGTTGAGACCCTGAAATAAGTGACAACAGCTTAGAAGCTGCTCTAAATGGTTTCTCCAATGATCTGTTATGTTGTTACCCCATGCTGATATGTTCCCCCCTCAACATACAGTACTGTAAGGAGAGAGTGGGATATCTGTACAGTCTTTCCATCATTCCTGTACTGAGGGTGTTGTACAGTTACTTCTCTTCCACCTCTCTTCTTCCAGGCCAGATCATAGCATAGGACTTGCAGTGGTATAAGGGTAGCAAGAAGTGGATTTCTTGAATCAAATTGTGCTATACGTTTTTTGACTGCAGGAAGAAAATGTGGGGTAGGGGCTGCAGGAGGGTGGATTTTTGAGGTTCCTTTGTTTGTTGCAGCTGCTGGACACAATGTGGATGACATTGTGATGACATTTGACATCCTTCATCTTAATTTTATAGAAATATCCTTCTAGTGGGCACTACCAAACATTCATTACCACAAACAATTAACTGATTTGACCATCTCTTAAAAGTCACCTTTTTTAAGAAATGTTAAAACGCTTGACACTTCATAGAATCAGAGAATAGATTGGGTTGGAAGGGACCTTTAAATGTCATCCAGTCCAACTGCCCTGACATGGTGAGGGACATCTTCAACTAGATCACTAGATTCAGTGATTATGACTAGATTTTCTGTCACTGGGGACGAAAGACCATCTCCAAAGTGGAAGAATAAAGATCACATCGTGTGGGGCTTGTTCATCCACCAGTCTGGCAGCCATTTGATATACCTTGCACTTATCTAGGAGTGAGTGTCACTAAATACTAGTGCCATTTCTCAGGTCAGGTTTGCATCAGAACTGAACTTCTGTTGAACCTCTGGGAAAGCTGATTTGGTGACCTATAACTCATTTGCCTTTCATTGAAAGATGTCTTTCTTTTCCCGAATCTGTAACTCCATGATGGTTGTGCCACTGGGATGATAGTTATTTTTTTTTTAAGGTATGCCTTTGTTGTTGGGAAAAATTAACATTGTTTCCATATTTGAAACAGAAACAGGAAAATAAATGAAGGGTGAGAAAGAAGTAGTTTTCTGAGTGAAAATAAACCAGGCTCTCATCTATGACAGTGACTTGTTTATCCTAAAGAAACATAATCTGAAGAAAATTCAAGCTGTGGGAGGAAAGAGGTAAAATGCTACACACAGAGGAATTCAGTCGCTGAACAGTGCTAGTTAAATAACACAAACAATTATTTTGAACTAAGCAAGATCATGTCTCAAAAAATGAGAGAAGAGTAGCAACTTGACATCTACCTCTGCTGGCTCATCCCTGACACAGGTTCATTAACACCTTCAGAAATGCCTGTACGCAGACATTAAAGGGTCTTTTTTTTTCATGAGAGAAGAGGGACGCTTTGTACCAGCAAAATTAAGCCCTATTGCACCTTGTGAGCCCATAGCATTTAGCAAACAAAAGAGATACTGAAAGATTCAAGATCACTAAAAACTTATGAAGGACCTGTACGTAGCCAAAACAAAGACTTCTCTCTCACTTAATGTGTCCTTTCTTTTCAAAAGGGGCAGTATCCTAGCTATTGAGTAATTAGTAATCAACATATTATGTTACCTTGTAATAACTCCAGAAAATTTACCACCTCCAGCCTTTTTAAACATGAAAAGGATTAAATCCTATAAAAAAAAAATAATCCAGAGACAGATACGTACAAATATTTTACAAAGCGTTTTATAGATTTTATAGATGGTACGGTTGATACAGGGAAAGGTATGGGATCATTAAACCTTTTAACCTGCATTAATTCAATTTATCTTAAAGAGAAACATAAACAGTTCCCCCGTATGCTCCAGTAGTGAGCTCCTGAGTTTGACATATTGATATTCTACTAATGGCTAGCTGAAAATAATGATGTGCTGAAATGCCTATATGAAGTTGTAGTCCAGAGAATAGCAACTGCAGGTTTTGTCCCCCAACAATGTGGGCTCCAGGCTGCAGGGAGTTTGCTTGCACAGGTGGAGGAAGGAGCTGCCCACCTTCCTTGCCATCTTGTCTCTGGCTTCATTCACTAAAGCACAAGTGGTGAATTTTCTTCCTTTTCTGGCAGCATCCCTGGAGGGGTAAAAGGTTCCACCATTAATCAGTTTCCTTGGATTATTTGTTTTAGAAAAACTATGATGCCCTCCCATAAAGGAATGGGGAAGAGTATTTTAGAATGCAGTGTTAAAAACTCACATTAGCTGGAAATAAGTAAACAGCAATATAACAGCTGAACAAATACAGCATTAGGACTGTTCTTTTATACCACTACTAGTGAGGGGAAAAAAGAAACATAAAAATTTTTTTGTGTTATAAAAAGTTGTGAGAAGGAGAAAAGTCTGGTGAGATCCTAAAGAACTTAAAAGTATCATAAGAAATACATTTTTTTCTGAAAAATATAGACTAGCTATATGCATACAGAGGGGAGAAATAAGGCTGCCAGACAGTTGCTAACAACCTGACAGGTACAATACAGCAGAATATGCTGTAGCAGTGGTAGATTTCATATACAGAAGAGCTTCAGACTGGACTGAGAAGCTGTAATCAAAGTAACTCTAACATACAAAACAGAACCAAAGACATAAACAGACAGCTTACAAAATAATAAGAGGAAGAGAATTTCTAGACATTTTTAGAGTTGAAAGGAAACTTTGGTATAACAATGAAGAATACTGTTGTAAGAGGATTATAGTGGGACACAAAGGTGAAATTCAGGCTCTGAATTAAAATCTTGACTGAGATAAGAAAGTCTATCTTTGAGCTTCAGTCGCTATAAACTTTTTTTGCCAGATTAACTGAATCCTCAACATAATGCTTAGATCTTTTTTTCATCTCTATTTTGCTCTATTTCTAGCATATATACACGTGTCCAAACATGTGTAACTTTATGAATAAAAGCATATGTAAGTGCAAACTGAGTTCCAGATTTAGCTTTAGGAAAATACTTGCTTTCACCTAATAAAGAGACTAAAATACCACGCCTGATGGCTAATTTTGTTGGATGAAATAACAGAATATCACAGAAAATTCTGAGTTGGAAGAGACCCACAAGGATCCTCAAGTCCAACTCTTAAGTGAATGGCCCATACAGGGATTAAACCCACAACCTTGGTGTTATTAGCACCGTGCTCTAACCAACTGAGCTCTTTGATGCTCCAATACAACATAGATCAGACAGGCAAAGACTCACACTACATGAAACGTTCTTTGTTAGGGAAAGCAATTGCAGATAACTAAGAAAGTCCCATGTAATACAAAAATAAATATTGTCTACTTCCCCAAGCAGCAAGGAATCCCTCTTGCTTATCCTGCACAAAAACTGATTAAGAGTGAGTTTGCTCCAGACCTTAAATCTTAATGAAGACTTGCCCAACACAAAAAATAATTTAATATCAGCATTATTTGTTAATATATCCACATATTATGGCTGTGCGAATTGTTTTTGAGTCATTTTGCTATGTGAATGTAATTAGAAGGTTGCAAGTTTATAAACAAATCAGGTGTCAAGTCAGCCTGTCACACCGATTATAAGTGAAATACAGAAGATAAATTGATTAAACATTAGTTATAAAGGCAGAACAGCATACGAAGTACGAGATCAGGAACGAGAATATAACACAAAATGCAGATGGAAAGGAAGAGAGTGATGATACTGATTATCAGAAACTGGAGAAATAACTAGACAAAAACCAGTACAAGCAGAGGGAATAACATGGATAACAAACCACAAACTCACATCTCTTTTATTGGCAGCAAATACATAATATAGGAAAATAAAACGAAAAATCTTCATTTACTAAAATGAGTTTGCAAACCAGCCTTGGGGAACTGTGCACATGTCATTCCAGAAGATTTACTTTTGCAAGATATGTCAGAACCTGGCAACCACATTAGTTATTAAGATAACACATGAAGTTATTTACACAACACTTTCTCTAGAGACAGTGCATACTGAATGCAGGTAACAGACAATAAAAATTAAATGACCTTTTCCTAGCAGATGTAAAATTTTGGGTGAACTTTATATCTAGTTCAGGAGTGTTATCCAAGTGAGAAAAAGCAGAAATTCCCATTACATTTTAGAGCCAGAAGCAATATCAGCTTAAGTTGCAAGAGGCTGCAACTAATTGTAATTGGGTTGGTCAGCTGGGAAACTTGCTGGGGATATTTTGAGAGAAGACTCCTTTATAAAGAAATAAATAAATAAAATAGAACGAAATACCCACTAACCAATTTGAACTGAAATGTTATGGGAAAAGATAAGCTATTAGAATGAATCTCTCTGCAAAAGTTTTTGGCATTGCTATCAAGAAAATCATATATTTAAAAACCTAGATTTTTAAAAAATGAATAGGGTTAAAAAAATAAGAAAAATATTTGGGAACTGAAGTACTGCTTTAAGTGATCCAAAATACATATACTTCCACCCCAATCAAGCTTTTTGTTTCTCTTTGGGAATGGAGAAAAAGAGTTCAGAAAATATATCCCAGAACAGTTTTTTAAAGCAGTTCTGGTTTAGGTGCAACCTCAGCTAGGTCAATGGGCTTATAAAAATTTTAAATAACCTACACAAGATTTTTTATATCCCTTGTAATGTATATAGAAGTTTATCAGTGTTTTTTTAACTCTTCTATGCAAGGAAGCTCTCTTCAGACTATTCTCCCTCTCTAGTACTAGTTTTCATGGTTTTGTTAAACAAAACACTACAAGAGAAACTATGAGCACCACAACAATATAGATGTAACCTCTGAGCTGTTTCTGCCCCTGACAACTTCTGGTCAGCACAAGCCACACAACATCTAGAAAAATAATTGCTCACCAGATTGAACAAATACTTTTCAAAAATACCTTACATCTTCAGAATATGAAAAAGACTTTTAAAATAAACAGCACCATTCTATATGCCTTTCCTTACACACCATATAATCATTAAGATGTCTAACCACTCCTTAGCTAGCAGTTACCTAAAACAGCATTTTCCTCATCTGAGCTCCTAAGTATCTCTACCTGCATGTTTAAGACACTAAACAAAGTCTCTACTCTCATTTTTGTAGTCCAATTTCAATCAGAGGGACTACTTGGGTGTTCCCAGGTGCATCCTATAAGAGAAACAACATATAACTGAATTTAATGGAAGGGTTTTTTTCACAAGCACAATAATTATCTGGTTTTAAGCAAGAGACAAGAAAACATTATGGGTTTTTTTCCCCTATGTTACTAGTAATTCTGACTTCTCCAGTTGTGAAATGCTGTTCTTGAATTTATATAAATTCCTTTAACAGTACTTTAAAAAGAGATGCAGGTCTCTCCTGCATCGCTTTTTTCTTTATGGAGAACACATTGATGCTTGAAAGCTCTCTTAACAGGCCAATTATTGCTTGGTGTAATTTACTGTCTAATATCATGCTCTGAGAGGCATTAGAAAAAGAAAGAATGCACAGCAGCTGAGACGGCAATATATGCCTTTAAACAACACTGAGTGGATTATCTACAGTCGAAGAGAGAAAATAAATATACAAGTTCCAGGAAAGATTTGTCAAACAACTGTATAAAGATAAGGTTTGGTTTTGCTTTATTCTCCATTTTGCGTGCTATTTCTGTGTTGATGCACTGTATTGCAGAAGTAGCCACATGTGTGGCTTGTGCTGATCAGAAGTTGTCAGGGCAGAAAAAGTTCAGAAATTACATATACGTGTTTATGGTGCTCATAGTTTCTCTGGGAGTGTTCCTTTTAACAAAACCATGAATATTAGTACTAGAGAGGGAGAATAGCAGTGTTGCTGTGACAAGACTAGCTTTTTTTTCTCCCATTATAACTTTCAGAAGAAAGAGTGTAGGAAATTTTTAATGGGAGCTAAGACTGGCTCTTTTTTCTGAATGTCTCTCAACAACCATTGCCTGTTCTATAGCCATTTCACTGGCTCTACATAAACCCAGATAAAGAGACTGGAGCCTTTCAAGTAAGGCATGGGTTTGTGCACGTCACTGAGCAGGTGCTCTCTCTGAGCTATCCTGTGGGTTGTAAAGAAATCTTTGAAGGGCAAGGAGAAGGCAAAAAGTTTCATTTGCAGAAAAATCAGTCTCTGTCTTAGACTGCTAGAAGAGGTGAGACCTACCGCAGGGTAGAAGTCAAGGCTACATCCTTTCAAAAACTTACGGACATGCAGAGCTTTTAAAGGCAGTAATGACTGTAACTCAGAAACTTCCTTTCTAAATCTTGCCGCCTGTTGTGGTGCCAGGCTGGGTCAATTAGGAAGCGCAAAGCAGCTGCAATGGAATTCCTGAAGGGATGTATGGGCAAGCAGGAGCTCAGTAAGCTGAAGCATCAGATTCAAGGGTTATGATGACCACTGTGACTTGTACCCTCAGATAGGAGAAACGCTGCGGAGACTAAAACCTAACATCTGTCTGAAAGTCTCAGAAATGAATATTGATTCTAATAACCAGGCTTTGTGGTTGGCTATATTTCTTCTATAAAGTGGTGCGAAGGTGCCTGAGAGAGCAGAAACATATATTGGTCCTATATGTTAAGCCCACCTGGCCCTGCACTAGGTGAGAATAGTTATAAGTTTGGGTTGTGAGGCCTAAATATTGAGGGAATAAGCCCAAGCTTATCAGCAGGGCTTTTTCTCTCATAAACATGACACTGTCAGCTGCATCTGGATTTACTTGACCCTTGTCAGACTGGATCTCTTTGCGTTTCCTGGGATTTGCAGTCCTGCAGTTAAAACTGGGATAAGAAAGAAGCCGTATTTATAGGACTAATATCTCTGTAGGTGAGAAGCTGAAAGGAATTACATCAATAAGGTTCTGGCCTAGGATTCATTAGCTCCAGAAAACTGGTTGACATATCTCAGAACTGCATTACATCGCCAAATGATGGTGCCAGAGCGCTGTGCCCAGATAAGGGCTGATGCACTAGTCGGAGATCTGCCACATTGCAGTAAGAACACAGTTATTTATGTGAGCTAATACACAGAGGTGCAATCATTTCTGAAATCAATGCAAAATCTTTCTTTCCACTGAGATCCATTTTAGAATCTAGTGTGTTCTTTAAACATAAAAATTGTGCAACCCTCATATCTGGGCACAGTGCTATAAGTTTTCATCTGAAATGACCTCCAGCTCAGAGAAGGTCTGCAATTTCACTTCCTGTGAATTAATCCTACACAAACCCAGTAACCCTACACATGAATCATGTAAAATATTTCTGCAGTATTTTTAAGGCCTAGAGGGACACCTGTTCTAAAGATGAAAAAATAACCTGATATTGGCAGCAGGATTTATTGAATACAGGTTTTAAAGAGGTTGCATTTATCAAACACTGTTGAATGGATACATGTTGTCTGGAGTTTTCCAAAGAATTTCTAGCTGTCTATAGGTTTGTGGTCCAGATCTGGATTACTGTACAAATTACAGGGAGAAAGATGGAGAGCTGCTTTTTTGAAGACTTCTTCTCCAAAGAGTTCTTGGAGGAAAAGCTCAAAAGGTAGCTTCACAATAATATACTATTCAAGAAGTGCATGCTTATCCAGGGCAAAGAATGGTAGCTATATTTCCTGGTGTTTCTTTAGGTGTAACAGAGGCTACTGCAGCAGCAATTTGATATGTTGCTTTATACTGATGCCTTAAGATCCATAAGAATCTAGATTTTAATGTAGCTTTTAGGACTTTTTAGTAATTTTAGGATAGAGCTTTTACCTAAATACTTCAGTATCAAATTCTAAAATATTGTTTATGCTTCTCATCAAGGATTTCGATAGATTTTTTAGCAAGCTAAAGAACATCTAGTCTGTAAAGAGTGTACAAGAGCAAGATATAACCAGCGCCTTCCTTGATATATAGCTTCAGTCAAAGCTATTCAGAAGGCCCAGAATCCTTGAAATTGTTCCAAGGACAGAACATCATGAGGAAGAGGAAGATAGAGGCAGGGGTGGTCATAGAAGCCCACCCACCCAATTCGAGGAGGCAGGCCTGAGGGAGGGCCTGAGGGAGGTCATGGTGGATGAACCATGACCTGGATGGGTGTATCCTGTTACATATGATAATTATCTAGTGTTAGAAAATTGTAAAAGCTATCCTGTGTGCTTGTGCTAAAAGTATTTTATGCACCTTAAAGTGCTTTAATTAAAAGAACTGCTCTCTACCTTTCTATACCAAAACTGTCCAGAGAATTTTACTTTGATTTTAGGCAATAATACAACCTTTATACAATCCCTAAACAAAGCACTATTTAACAAGGGGAGATGGCTAGCTTTGTGTTTTAACAGATCAACTATGTACGTGTTACATGAAGGGTGGGAGTTCAGATTTTTGCTCGTCAATCCCCCAGGAAAGTTGAGACCCTGGTGACTGACAGTCTGTCAGTGTCTCATAAGGGGACCCTTTACCAACAGATTCTCAAGATCGGAGGGTACCTTGACTTCCCCTTTTAGGGGGAACTCAACAGAGCCAGGACCCCTCAGCAGGTCCTGCCGAGGTGTTGTCTGCCACTGGCAACTGCAAGGACTCACTTTAACAGTTTACGGAACAGCACTTTTTATTAATACAAATTGTGACAGATTAATAGGGTTCAAAGGTTTTTGGTGATAGTGTCTACTGCAAAAATATGTTTAAAGCAATCTATCGATACATATATAAAGCAAGCACAAGTTCTGATACAAAGTAATCTATTTAATATGCTTTGGAGTAAGCAGAAGCAAAAGCTCTAGTCCTAAAAGCAGCATTTAACGTGCGCAGAGAGTATTTCTCAGCCAAGGCATCCCTCAGGGTGGAGCGGGGGAAAGGTGGACTCAACCCATAGATTGATCCCGGCAGTTTCGGTGGATGTCTTCTTTCACTTTCCTCCTATCCCTAACTTATTTTATACTGTTTTCTTTATGTCTGGGTGGAGTTTGAGTGGCTCTAGTCATAAACACTTGTATCTGTGCTTAATTAAACACTGCTATTGTTGGTCTATGTTTGGCCCAGCCACTTGTGGTTTGCACTTTTTCCTGCCAAGAAATGGGAAAACAAAGCCTGATAAATGGGAACTTGGTCCTTGAAGGCAGCACTTTGCAAAAACTAAAATTAATTGGTCTCTCACTATTGGCTGACGGCCCTTCAAGGGCATTTGAAGGAGAAGGTGAAGAGGAAGGGGATGAAGTAAGCCACCAGACTCATTAAGGGAAGACCCTCCAAGGAGTATCACGCAGGCGTGGGGAAATTCCAGTGTCCACACACATGCACAGAAGGGGCACCACTGACATAACGGGGGAGGGACCGAGGGTCTCTGGCTGGGCGGTGCTGGCCACACCTGCCCAGGTACACGTCACCAGCAAATTGGATAAAAAAGCAGGTGGCTCATGCTCGGGGGGACTCACGCTTCACATGGAGGACCACGTTGCCTTTTGCAGGGCCACCCACTATGTGTGAGCCTGCTGACCCTCCGAGGACGCAGCTGCTATAGAGAATCCTTGGTATTTGGAGTTGGTAAGATAACCTCGTAAGTTACACCTGTGAGTCATGGGGTTTTACTGAGGGCCTATTTCCCTTCTCTTTCCTGTCTACCATTTTCTTGTTTTGTTGGCCACTTCTTTGTAGTAAATATTGGGGGGTTTTTTGAGCTTTCAACGGTGTTTTGGTTTCAATCCCAGCATCCTTTCGAACCCTCCATAGAACAAAACTTTTTATTTCTGATTGGTGTACCTAATGGGAGGGGGGTGGTGGTCATGATTCGGCACTTGAGGAGGGGGTTTGACATGGTTGTTGGCTTCAGCAGCAGAACATTTTGATTCTCCCTTGTCAGACAGGTACTGTATGGTCTTAGTACAGCAATGTTCTCCCATTCTGCTGGGATTAGAATGGAGGGGGGGCCACATAGTCCACCTCATTTCACACTCCATTCTGCTTCTCTGAGCAGATGTTTATCATTGTACTGGGGAGCATGTCAGCCTCAGTCCATCCATGGAGCTGCAGTTTCTTTTACCTTAAAATTCTGAATCCCCTCTAGGTTTAACTCTATCCAGCATCCCACAGTAGGACAGCCACACTTATAATGAGAGAATTTTAAAAGTCTTGGATATTCCTCAGATACGCTATAATCCTTCAGACACAGTGGAGTCCTGTTCATAGGAATCACAGCAGTAGCTATGCATAAAGAATTTGGAAGTGCAGATATACTTTTGGAGGGGGAAAAAACTGGATTCTGCTGTAGGTTCAGCACTGCTGTACTTTAACTCCAGTTGCTTCACTTTCTAGGGCATGTTAAAGATGAGGAGAATTTTCTCCAAAGCCTCCAGCTGAGACACTTCGTATAGGACTATTGGGGAGAGATAAAGTTTTTGACTGATGACTGATCATCAGTTTACAGACAAGCATTTACATGGATGAGTAATCTAATGATGAATAATGAATAAGCACCACTTTGGGGAAATTGTGCTCCTCTTCAAAAGAGTTTGAAAATGAGGCAATAGAAAGATCTTCTGGAGTGCAATAGCTGTTTTGCAGCTTGTCCAGCACTCAGCCAACCTTTGAAATGATTCACCTTTAGGAATCAGTTCCAAATTATACATAAGATTATTAGGGGAAACTTCCATTATAAATTACTCTTTCATGTTTTTCTCTACTGATAAACTAAACAGGGCTAACACATTAGTCCTGAGCCCTGCCCCAAGATTGTTCAAACTATTAGGCACAGTTTTGGATTGAGTTAACTAGGACTTACCTAGGCAAAACTTGGGCATGATTTGGAGGTTAGTGTAGAACAATAACCTTTCCAATTACACAGATTAGGAGTAGTCACCCCTCGTGAGAGGACAAGCAAGTGTAAAAAGAGATGGAGCTGTGGCATAACAGTGGACCTCAGTGTCAGAACACAGTTCTTGATCCATTTGATATGTTTAAATATTGCATAAATTAATGCATACAGCAGTAGCCTGCAAAATTCTTTGAGATACTTGTTTTGCTTTCCTATGTGGAAATAGAATTTGTATTAACACAAAGCTGAAGGTCACTTAGACAATCTTAATTTTCATCAAAGCTATAAGAAGGTTTGTGAAAAGGGTACAGTCACAGGTCAGGAACCTTTATCATAATCCCTGTGCATGACCAGGTGTCCCAGCCCTCCAGAAGTATAACCTGTTGGGTCTCATCCCAAAACAGAGATCTAGAGATATGTTTTTCTTTCATCCCAGATCACAGACTCACACCTTCACAAGAAAAGCTGAGATTCTCCTTTGCCACTTTCATCCTTTCAATGAGTAAACCATAAGTTTCAAAAACTGATTTTGATCATAGAAATTACGAACACTTCTAAGAATAATCAAGTTCTCTTTAGTGTGGTTTAGACATAATCAACTGATGTCAAATTGCTTCTTTGAATAGCACAGAATATAATTAGGACAGGAATAAGCATGTACTTACTACCTGTTAGCAAATCCTTACTTCACAGTAAGCTTTATATTTAATTTCTATATATAGATCTTATTGTCCTATATGTCAAATAAGTCTCTCTATGCATTTAAAGAAACAGTTTATTTCACATTTATGATAAACTGCTTCACAGTAAGTCATATCAAATAGTTGCAGGATGTCAATTTAGTAATTTTATTTAATAAATTAGCATACTTGATACTCAGACCCTTGACTTATTTGACATATATCTATAGGAGTACAGAAATACAATGTTCCCTGCCATGTTTCTTTGTTAAATTGAGAGACGAAAAGCATGGGCATTGGAGTAGTCCTCAATGAGTTTCACTTCTTGAAATGTCTCAGACTTTTTTAAGAAATCTCCTAGGATGGAGCTTTTTATTCTTCTCTAAGATTAAACATCTTTTTATAATGTGAGGCCAAGAATCTTGACAAAATTCAAAAAAACTGTGATGCAGTCCTTTTTCAAACTACTTGTTTCTATAAGTGACTAGAGGAACAATACATTTTGTTGCCAAGAGTAAAATTCAAATGAGAATAAAAATACATTACCTTTAATGAATTGAATTTTATCTCTAATAATTTTGTTTGTACAGGAGGAGTTGTATCACCTTTGCAAATATATGTGGGCTAAGGTATAGCTTTATTTTGCAAATCTGGAATCTCTGAATCATTACCAGGGAAGTCTAGCATAATGTTAGTATGTAATATGACATAATAATCTGGGGTACAGTTTTAGAGAAAATAGTGCTGAAGTATTTTCTCTGTTATGATTTTGACTCTGTTTTAGAAGAGGAATATTATACTTATTAATAATCTAAAGTAGCATTAAAACAGACATTTTTTTTAGTTTGATCACCATTCAATTCTCTGAACAACAATCCTCAATAGTCATACCTGTTGCCCAAGGGACAGTTTTTCATGAGATTAAGGTCTAATTACATGCAAAAAATTCATGTAATCAAGCAAAAATTCTTTAGTCCTAAGTGTCTGATTGAATTATTGTGTTACTGACAATGCAGTTTGACAACCTGCTGAAATTATAGCAGGCAGTTCATGCTTTCTTCTCCTTGACTTTGGTATGTTTTTCAAGTGCTGCAAATTACAGAATGTTTTAAAGAAATGGGAATGTTTAGGTATGGAGACTGAACTCATTACCCAAATCTGGCGTGTTTCAAGGATTTGGGGCATAGCAATGACAAATGCCAACAGTGCCTTTTTTCTTGAACGTGAGAGAGATGAATCATACCATATGGCCTCATAAGGAGAAAATAATCAAGGATTTGACAGATGATGATTTAAAATCAGAATTTGCTTAATTTTTTTCACACAGTAAGTTTCTTGAACATCTTAACAATACATCAACCTGAAATTGCTACACGTTGATCACAATTAGAACTCTGATTTTTAAAGTAACAATTTAATACCAATGTACATGATTGCTATTTTTTTTTCCTATTTTCAACATATAGTGATGAAAAGCTTCAAGAAAGGCTTGAAAGAGTAATTCAGAGGTGGTAGAGGGTAAATAATAGAGAGTATCCAAACCAGATAAACTCAAAATATATTCATACTATATGAAGTAACAGAAATGGTCAGGAAATCAAATTCTAGTCCTATGAATATCATCCATATTCAGGTAATTTCTTCCAACTCAAATCACATCAAAACAGTGAAATTCACCAGGCATTGGTGGAGAGTCTCATTGTAAAGGAAAACATGAGAAAATTTTAGTCAGTGGAAGTAGATTTTGTTCTAGTCTCTGAAGTACTAATCTCAAAGACCTGTTCCAGTCCTCTGAGGTCAAGATATGGTAATTTTGTGCCAAATATGTCATCTGCTACCATCTGGAAATTGAATAGGAAAATAACTTCACCACTAGTCCAGGATTTCTGGATAACTCAGAGACATGGCAACTGTGCATGAGTAGTCAAGGCATGCCAGACTCAGGGCCAAGGTATAGACTGACTCAGCTGCATGCAGACAGTGAGCCAGAGGCTTGAAGAGAAAATCAGAGAACTGAGTATGTTCTCTCTGTCAGAACTGCAGATGCACAGCAGCAATCATGTGACCTGGACACACCAAACATGATGCACTTGTGTCACAGGGCAGGTGCACCAACATTCCCAGCTGAGATTTCCCAGCAAAGAAAAGGGGAAAAGAGGCAAAGGAACCTGATTTATCTTGCTTGCAAATCAAAAAGATGGGATCCAGGTTGGCAAGCTTTATGGAGAAATGGTAAGATTTCTGGCACATCCTCAGAGCTAGCCCAGTTTAGCCACACTCCAGCATATGCTCTTTCACTAGCTTGGTAAAAGTGAACTTTTTCCACAGGGAGTTTCTTTTCTGGCACTTTTACAGGAAAACCACTTTGTGTCCAAGTGGAAGTGATAGCACCTCTCTGATTGCTCCCTATCTGCTCCTTGGTCAGCTGGTGTTACAATTTGCCTGTTATGGTACACTTTCCAGAAGATAGCGAGTGACAAGACGGCAGGAAATAGAACAAACACAGACTTGCCAAATTTAAGTGTTCATTCTGATATACACATTATGATGTACACCATTTTGCCTCTCAGCCCCATCTCACTTCCAATGATCTTTGTAGGACTTGTATCTCAAATGTTTGCTCTGCAGTGATTTCTTCTACAGCTCTGCACCAGATGGATACAGAAGTGGACAGGGCATGAAACTCCACCCTCAGCCTACTGACTCAGTAAGCAGTCCATGTATATATGGGCAAATGCCTGACTTCACTTCTTATACCCGACATCTGACCCTATCCCAGTGTCATACAAGGACTAAGAGCCTTATGAATTTGAGGTTCCAGAATTCTGAGAATTCTTCAACTTTGGAAAAGTATTTACTCAAAAATTGTTTCATGTCTTGATATATGCTACAATGATGTAGTAATATTTACCATTAACAGAAATATGATAGAAGTCTGAATAAATAACAGCAACTCCATTAAGTTTTATCAGTCTTGTAATCTGATCAAAATAGATATCAAATTAAATGAATAGAATCATCCTTTTGTAAGGTCATATTGCTATTTCTATTGTTAGATTTAATTTCACATAATGCTTTATTTTTTATTATTCTCAAATGGTAATTTTGTTTCAAATTTATTCAGAATTTCCAAAGTAAAATGCATGTACTATACATGTATGGAAATCATATGTGCATGTGGGAAAAATAATGAGGAAAACCTTTCTTGTTGTTCTTTCTTAGACAACTCTTAAGAACAGAAACAACATGTACCTAAGCGGAGGTAGGGCCCATTTACTGAATTCCCAGATCAGTTCAATCCAGCACTTTAGTACATAAATGTAATCAAATTATGAAACAAAGATATCTACTTAAGTATGTGCTTAAATGCTTTGCTGAACTGGATATATATCTTCCAGCTTCTTAAATTTTCCAGAATTAAAACCCATATTTTCCACTTGGATAAAATATCAGATGATTTTCGCAAGGAAAGACAAAGCTGCTTCTCAAGTCATGAGACCAAATTCTGATTGCAGGTATATCCCAGAGAGCCTACAGTCACTCACTCCTAAGACATCTTACTTTGAACAAGTGGAAAAAGAGTCCAGACTAGCCTAGGAAGAGCTATGTGTACTTACATAGGATCACAACTCAGGTTCTTTCTTTGATAAAATGAGGAAAAACAATGTCAGAAATTGAGTATATGAGACCAAGAAAATGAAATCAAGTCTTAATATTTCCCAATTATCAGTTAAACATGAAAAAAAAATCTTAGACTGAATGCTTCATTTATAATGACCATTTAAACTGAAAGAGGACCATAACATTCAGATACTTAAATATGCTGTGGGGTTTCTGACTTTTCTAAAGATGTTCATTGATTTTCAGTTGCTATAATTACATTTCATACGTAGTTCTTAAATAAACTTTTTTTACTCTGGGTCTTCATCCATCTTAAGGATAAACTTCAAGTGGTATATGGAAGCTAGCTGAAGAAGCTAGGCAAAGAACACCATTGAAATGCTTGAATCTTTAAGGTTCAACTAAACGTGGAAATGTTGCTAAAGCCAACATATTTAGCCTCAGGAATTGGAAGGGATAGAATGAATAAATATTTCAATGGCTCTGCAGCTACTAATTAAAAACATAAAGAAATACTTGCAGTGCATTCATAGCACAAACGTAACCTTCTCTATTCAGTGTAGATCTTCTTTCTTCCATGTGTCCTAACTATATTCTAACCTTCTAACGGGGAAGAAAATCACTTTCAGTCTGGTTGAAATCAATATTTATTTTTGAACTCTAAAAAAAAATACTGTTAACTTTAAAAGATCAATGTTAAGGCTTCTTAAAGCCATAGCTGAGGTCAAGGGAGGTGATCCTTCCTCTATGTGTGATATTAGTGGGGCACATTTGGTGTACTGGGTCAAGTCCTGGGCTCCCCAGCACAAGAGTAACATGGAAATACTTGAGCAGGTGCAGAAAAGAGCCTGGAGAAAACTCGGGGGAATATTTAACAATACCTGGCCAAGGGCAGTAAAGAGGATGGAGTCAGACTTTTCTCACTGGTGATAACTGACAGAAAAAGACACAATGGGCACAAACTGAAATACAGCACGGGGGTTAACCATAATAGGTGTCAAGCCCAGGAACCACCTGGAGAGTTTGTGGGGTCTCTGTCCTCTCAGATATTCAAAACCTTACTGGACATGACCCTTAACAACCAGCTGTAGTTGATACTGCTTTGAACAGAGAGTTGGCTTACACAGTCCTGAGAGGCCTTTCCCCACCACTGTCATTCTGTGATTCTGTGAACAAAAGTTTCATTTCTATTCTTGAACCTAAAACCTCCATGAAGATGCAGACGTCTGGCCAAGTTCAGGAATACAGCATACATGTTCTCATTCTGCTACAACCTTCTGCAACTGAACTGACATGCGAGACTGGTGCCCAACTGGACATGAAAAAGCCAGATCAACAACATTTTCAGTCTTGAGCTGAGGTAAAATTATTAAAAATGGCTAATAATTCGAGTTTGTTTTATTACTTTCTGAGGGGAAAAAAAAAAAAAAGACCAAAGCCATAGTTTTGTCTTTATTACTTCCTTTTCTTTCTAAATTTGTCTGTGTTCTAGGAGGGTTCCCTTTTTCTTACTCATGTTATTCAGAGAGCAGTGCTGAAATAGATTGTGTTCCTAAAGCTCTTTGTTCCTAAAGGAGCTTTTCTTGAGCACTCCTGAGTGAGAGACACTCAGGCCTATTTGGAATAAAGGTTCAAGTTGAAACAGGTTGCCCAGGGAAGTGGTTGAGTCACCATCCTTGGATTTATTTAAATTTTACGGTGCTTAGGCACATGTTTTAGCAGTGAACTTGGCAGTGCTTGATTAACAGTTGGGCCCAATGATCTTAAAGTTTTTTCCAACTGAAAAGATTTCATATTTCTATGAAAGTCAAGAAGTTTAGCTGTAGTATGACAAACTGAGAAGAGCTTTGTGAAGTCTCAAGGACCATGTCCTGGTTTTACCTAGAATAGTTAGTTTTCTTCCTAGCAGCTGGTACTGTGCTGTGTTTTGTATTTAGCATGAGAGCAGTGTTGATAACATGCTGATATTTCACTTGTTGTTGAGCAGTGCTTACACTAAGTCAAGGACTTCTCATACTGCCCTGCCAGTGAGGAGACTGGGGGTGGACAAGAAGCTGTGAGGAGACACAGCAAGGACAGCTAAGCCACACTGACCAGAGGGATATTCCATATGGTATGGTGTTATGCTGAACAATAAAAGTGTGAGGAGTTGGCCGGGGGATAGCGGTCTGCTGTTTGGGGCTGGCTGTGCATCTGTCACTGGAGGGTGGTAAACAGTTGCATTGTGCACCACTTGTTTTGTATATTCCTTTACCTTTATTATTATTTTACCTTCATTTTTTGTCCTATTAAATTGTATTTATCTTAACCCAAGAGTTTTACCTTTTTTTCTGACTCTCTCCCTCATCCCACTGGGAGGCGGTGAGTGAACAGCTGTGTGGTGTTTAGCTGCCTGCCTGCCTGTACACCATTACAAAAGTCCAGGGTTGAGAGTGTGACATATATCTCTTGGGTCTGGTGAGACTTAAATGAAACCATGGGACAAGTCAGATGTCCAAGAATGGATCAGTATATACCAGCAGGTTTTGTACCTGGTAAAGTAAGCACTAGTGCTTTCATACAAAATCATAGAGATGCGTAGAAATGCCACTTCTGCAACCATTAACCTTGTCTTAGAGTGGACTATATGCAACCTTCTTTTAAAGGCATCTAGCTGAGACCCCAATCTCCCAAAAAAGACAAGGAGCCTTTTATTGTTTTGCCTTGAAGATGCAACACTATAGTGTTTTTCTCCTCCAGCAGCTCAGAGTTTAGCCCACATAGCCAAATAATCAGCGGACTAGGAGCCTACCACTTAAATGTATCATAGATTCAATCAGGGCTCAGATGTGGTGTAAAACAGAATGCTGTGACAGAAGTTACAAAGGCTCACATTTTACCCAAATTTACCCAAATTTAGCTGTTTTTCATTCTCATGAATCCAGCTTTCAATAAGGAAAATAATAATACAGAAGTAAGGACTATTATATGCTTTATTATAGTAATGTGTGAGGGTGTTGCATCAACAGTATTCTTTCCAGATGTACTCATGAGCATGTTTATAAATGTTAGTTTAGGAGTAACTTTTCAAATATTTAAGCAGATGGAGCATCTGCTTCTATCAAGTCTGTAAAGAGGGTGGGGTGTTAATAAAGGCTTCACAATTGGCACAGCAAATGTGAGAAAGATTATTGTCACTTCTAAAAACAGTAAACACTATGAGAGGTGCAGTCTGCATACGGATGGCGAAATCTTTCCAAAGGTCTCTTCCTCTCTCATCATTAGACTGTATTAGCAGTCTACCAAAACAGGAGCCCTCTATTAAAGAGACAGGAGCAAGGCAGAGTAAAATGCTGAAAGTAAAGCCACATGGCAGTAATCATGGTGAATAACTCTAGCTGTAAAATTTCATTAAATGAAATTAACTTTATAGTTCCCAATAAAACTGGAAATAGTAAAGGTTACATTCTTTCTGGAGAGAAAAGCCTAGCTGTTTCAAGTTTAGAGGGAATCATGTAGGCATTTGAAAGTGTCTGCAAATGTACTGTTAAGCTCTGAAGTCCAGCTACAATGAACCACGAAAGAGGAATAAAAAACTGCATATAGGTGTAATATAAGGTATAATTATATTAAAATTACATGAGATCTATGAATCTACAGTGGGTGTGCATGTGCACAGCTGTAAGTCTCAGGAAGGGAACCTTCAAGAACGTCAGTCTTTATTGCCACGGAATGTGACATGTATTAGTTTACTATTCCTCTTATATTGTTAACTTGGTATGTACTTTGCCATTGTTGCCCTCTCCCACATTAACTGCAATCACTGCAGTGAGAATATTGCCAAGACTTCTCTTGCCTCCTTGCAGCCTCAACAATTGCAATCTCCTTTGTGAACTGCTATTTAATTGCAGTACTTTCTTTCCTCACAGAGAGTTTTGTTCAGCTTTAGAATTCCTAATAAAAAACTATCAACATTAGAGGCTTAGACATCTTAACTGGGACAGCAGTTGGCTTCTGGATTTCAGCCCTGTTCAGAAAAATAGCATGAGATTATTTTCTTCCAAGTAGGTAAGACACAGCATGATCATTTTGATATTCATTTGAATATTAACCAAAATGTTGTCATTGATGTTAGTATGATTGGCATAGCAATAACAATTACTTTTAAGTGACTTTTCCCCTTAGAATACAGTCTTTTGTTTACATATGAAATAAGAGGAAGGGAGGTTTGGGTCATGATGGGGAGAAGGATGGGGAGCATTTGTCAGCCAGATTTCTTATTTCTAAACGCTGATTTCTACCTCTAAACCCAGGAATAAACTGATCAAGATTGTAGCACCATTTGACTTATGTGCAATCCTGGTAGCATTTCCTACAGGGCAGTTTCTCAGATCAAAGGACTGAGTCTCTTCAGAAGCTTCACATTAATTTTTTTCTGTGGGGAGAGAGAGAGAGAAAGAGAGAGAGATGTGTGCATTTATATATTTATTTTATATGCATAGATATGAAGCCTGCAATCAAACAATCAAACAGTATTTTGCAAGTTGATGATGGTATGCTGTTTGGGAGTGACTATTTTGTCATTGAATTTAACCTTGTTCACCTGCAACTTTAACCCCTGTATTTCCAAACACTACTTTACATAAATGGATTTACACTCAGTTTAGAATTATTCCGCAGTATTCCAGAATTTAACAGCATACTTCTGGAATCAAAAGAATATCTCTACCTTTTGTACAGATTAGCAGTGTTTTCAGAAACATCCTACAGTTTGACACACTTCACCGTTTAACCTGAGTACATGATATTGTCAGCAAACAAGAGTTTGCTGATAAAAACTCCTGCAATAAGGTAATAGAATCACAGAATCATAGAATCGTTTGGGTTAGAAGGGACCTTAAGGATCATCTAGTTCCAACTCCCCTGCCATGGGAAGGGACACAGTCCACTAGACCAGGCTGCTCAATGCCCCATCCAACCTGGCCTTGAACATTGCCAGGGTTGGGGCATCCACAGCTTCTCTGGGCAACCTGTTCCATTCCAGTGTCTCACCACCCTCACAGTAAAGAATTTCCTCCTGATCTCTTATTTAAAACAATTTGCTTTTAGTTTGAAGCCATTCTCCCTTGTTCTGTCACTACAGTCCCTGATGAAGAAATCCTCTCTGGCTTCCCTGTAGGCCTCCTTCACATACTGGAATGTTGCTATGAGGTCTCTGCACAACCTTCTCTTCTCCAGGCTGAACAACCTGTCTTCATAGGGGAGGTGCTCCAGTCCTTTTATAAACCTCTTGCCCCCCTCTGAGCTTGCTCCAATAGTTCCGTGTCCTTCTTATGCTGAACCAAATGCAGTATTCCCGGTGGAGTCTCACAAGAGCAGAGCAGAGAAGCAGAATCACCTCCCTTGACCTGCTGACTGTGCTCCTTTTGATGCAGCCCAGGATTCAATTGGCTTTCTGGGCTGCGGGTGCACATTACCAGCTCATGATGAGTTTTTCATCAGCCATCACCCCCAAGTCCTTCCCTGCAGGGCTGCTCTCAATCAATTCTTCACCCAACCTCTATAACTTTTCAAAATGGCACTTCTCAGGACTTAATTAGGGCAAAATAATGCTGATATCCAATAAAACAGCAGAACAAGGAAAGTTCATGGTAGAAGAGATTTAATTCAAACTTCATATAAATGTTCACATAAGAGAATGGCTTTTAATTGACTCTGTTGTTTCAGATATTCTTTTAGATATTTATAACATTATACTTTTACCAACATAAATATATATTACTAATGTTCTCAGTGGCATTTTTTTCTTAAACCAGTCTTCTAGATTGAAAAGCTCATAGAAGAACACATCAAAAATGTTCTAGGAAATATTCCAAGCAGCTAAAACTACTCCTGAATTGTAACGATGAGCCTTTAGTTCATGGAAAAACAACAGTACATATCCACACAAAAAAAAAGGGAATATTTCAGCTGTTATGTCATTCCAGTGACAATAGTACAGCACTAATTTTTCTTTGCTATCTCCTTTGTATGACTCAATATGAGCAGGATTCAAGTGAACATATACAGTAAAATATATAACAGTCCCCTCTCCCCTATTCTTACTTGCCCTGCTCTCCCTACTTTTTTTGCTTTTTCCTTATCCCGTCCCAAAAAATTTCTTCCCTATCTCTAAATTGAGGTAGTATACATTCTTATAAAATCACTCCCATCTGCTGTTTATCTCCAAATCCCAAAGGAGTGGAACTCCTGTAAATTTTTTTTTGCATTAGGTTTATTCTTATTCTGGGCTACAGTTTTCCCTTGAATATCGAAATATCTTCTAATCTTGAAAATGTGGATTCAAATTCTTTCAGTCAGGAATTAACCTTATTCAATGATTATACCTGTAACTGGGTGATTTCATATTGATATAGTCCTTGTACATAACCAGAATAAAATGAAACAATCAGCAACATTTTATTAGATTATTTTAAGTCTTGTTATGCCATAGAAAAGGTGCTACACCATTTTTTTTCCTTTCAGTTATGGCTTCAGAATCAGCACTCTCTTTATAGCCAAAACCTGAGACTGAAATTTAGATATTTTGTGTCTTGTATGGGGACAAGCTTTTTGATTATTTGTCTGATAACACTGTCTTTTGCTTAGCACACTGCTACTATCAACCTTTCCCTTTGCCTTAACATAAAATGAGCAAAACAATACATTCCATTGTGCTAGGTTGATTATTACTAAAAGACATTGTTAATTGTTATTAAAAGACATTAAAAGGTCTCCCTTTCCTCCCCTTTTCAGAGTCAACAAACACAGAAAAGCTAATCTTTTCCCTAGCAATCAATTTTGTTTTCTTCAAATAGATCAGCTGGGAGAAGTAGTCAGTGAAACAAACCATGACTTATTATTAGTAAAACTTGAGAGGTTGCTGAGAGCTATGGTGAAATATAAAAATATATATGAAGCAAAAAATAAGGATAAACCAAAATGTATTTTAAGGATGAGTAAGGGAAACACCAAAAGAAACACATCAAATAGAAAACTCCTGTGTTCATTCAAACCAGCAAGCCATCATCTGAATGTGTGTATAGTGAAACCATAGAGAGAATGATATCACACCACTCTCTACTACATCAGCAGTTTGCTGATTTTTTTAATTCTTTCTGTACTAGTGTGCTCTCAGGTAGATTTCACATTGTAAACCATGTGTTTTGGAGGAAACTGAGAGTAGTACATGTTCTGTGATTGTGTATTTGTGCGGGAATACATATTTTATTCTTAAACCTAAATGGAAAGCAGTAGGACTAGAAAACCTTTAGACAGAGCACAAAAAACTATAGCTTGATGGAGATGATGTTTCCCCTTCAGTTAAGAAAGATCTTTATTCTTTGTAAAAGAAAGCAACCTTTTTTTATCTGAAAATGGGCATCTTCAATTACTGTGAATTTGCTGATGAACAGCGTGTTGTTAGGGAATCATTAGTCAGGCAAGTGGTCATGGTGACTTAAAGAGCTGCTTTAAAAGTTTGTCTACAGATTGTCAGCATCAGTGATGGCTCTGAAAGAGTAACTGTCTTAGAAATCGTGAGAATCTTTAGAAGCTCCAAATATTACTGAAATTAATTAGTGTCTTGTTATAAAAAAACACTTCATTGCAATATTTTTTTTTTTTAATGTGGGTCTTAAAAGGGACTATGAAGATATGTAAAGTCCGTGACAACCACTGGGGGAGATGTAGCCATGCAGAGACACAAATTATTACTAAGGCAAACCACACAGTATAAAGCAATGATGAAGAAGATGGGAGGGAATGGTATACCCTATATAGCAATTCTATCATCCAGACTTCTTAGAAGACAAAAGAGATGGTAGACTCCCTCAGCTGCCTGAAGCTCCACCTCCTCAATAGTATCCCATGCAAATTTATTTGAACGTTCATGGGCAGTTTACCAAAGGGAACTTCGGGGAACCCTCCTAACACACTGGCCTCCAAGAGATCTCTTCAGAATCTTTGGGTGTCCTTACTTCCAGTTGCCAGAGCAATTAAGGTAATTAGGGAACATCCCAACTGTGAGAATTCAGTGACCATATGATCTTTCTCAGACCGTCATCTTGCATGTCTTCCATGCATAAAAGATGGAGCATATGGTAGAAGGTGCTCAAAAAAGGTGGAAAATAAGGAATAACATGCCATGGTGAAGAGCAGACTGGCAGCAGAAGCACTTCATACATAATATAGAAAATTTAAAGCAAAAGTTACCATCACATGTCCACTCATCTGGCTTTGATATCTGGTTGCTGAGCAACATGTTCATTTGTAACAATCACTGAGCTTGATAAACACGGTTTGTCTCTTTGCTGGAGGTGATATAAAGATTTCTCAGTCTGTAATCAAGAGATGACCAAACTTTGAAAAATATACAATAAACCAGAAGGCTTCACCTGAAATCCAATTTATTTGATAGTCTCCTGCAATAATTTCTATAAGCAAGTGCTAAATGTTTGGTCAATATTACTTCCTTATTTCATGCTTTGCAACTAAATTATGCTGCTATATAGGGAAATGGTAATTATAGCACTTGAGAAGCACTTTGTATTTCCAAAGCTCTATTCAAAAGTTAATTACTAAAAAGTGATATAGCTTGACCCCTCTGGCTGCATACTCTGGCAGGGCTACACTCAAGGGACAATTCTGTGAGGTTAGCAGCTTTCACAGTCTGTCCTGAACTGTACCACAGATCTCCTGAATGAGTCTTGTGAGATAACTTAGGTGCAAATTTTGCTGATCTTGATCACAATCAGCCTAAACAAATAACTTACAATTACTTCATTAGGATTTCATTAGTCCAGCTGACTAACACTGCACTCTGTGAATAGCCTTAATGAGGGATTCTCATGGTAAATAGAGTAAAAGAGCAATAATAAATAACAAACTGAAAGAATAAAAAAAATGCCATTGGACATTAACAATTTTTACTTCAAATAAGTAATAAACAAAGAAAAAAATTTATTTTTCAAGAATTTTCAACCTGAAAGTATTTCCTTAAAAACTTGAAGTATTAACAGACCTAGTTCCATAGTTGTTAACGGTGAAAAACCGTCTGCATGGGTGTTATCTTCTTATGGCTCAAAACCAGAAGATTAATAATAACTAGGGTACAGATAAAAAAGATTTAACACTAGCAGTGTGGTCTGGCCTTTGGTTAATATTTGTGAGCTGCATACAGTACAGTAAGAGTTCTATCACATGTCTGTAAGTCAAGACAGTGAGTAACTTTCCTTTGTCTTCACTGTTGGAAAGAAAACACAGTATCTATACTATGTCTATACTACAATATCTATACTGAGTCCTCTCAAAATCACTCTGATATTTATCAACAAAACTGTTTTCTCTTTCCATGTGTTTAGTGTCTTAGAGTACTTCCAGTTTTGTCTCAGGAAAGTCTGCAAAATTGTGAGACCCCCTGTACTCACATTAAAAACTCAGAAAAGATTCTTTTTAAGAGAAACAATGTATTGTCAGTTGTTTGTACGAAAATAGCAAAGCACTCTTGTAGGTAGGATGTAAAGGTAAAATTTCTGACATCACTGGCCACTCTATCATGTCTGATTTTTTTTAATACATTAATATGTATGGTTTTGGGGGTTTAATTTTGAGAAGTTTAAGGATACACTTGGTAAACCTGATGTTTTTATCTATGCTAAGATACCCTCAGATACATGACTTGTTGTTGCATTTTCAGTTGTTCCTCTGGAAACTGTGTGGAAACTGTGGGAGTTGTCAGTGTGACTGTTTTGTCTCTGTGATACTGCTGTTTGTCATGAATGAATAATAGGTTAACTCAGAATTTTGTATCAGAAGATGGTTTAGGTAACACACGTTATCAAAACGTACAGGGATAATATAGCCTTGTACATTGTATGTGTGTACCTCTAAGTATACCTTCATATCCATAGAAAAGATCAAAGAAAAAGATAATTTCTAGAAAACTCAGCTCCCACAAATATTGGGAAGCAACTGTCTCTGGACAAAAGTATACAGTGTCTGATTGCATCTTGAAACCTCCAGTGATGGAGACTCTCCACTCTTCCAGTGATTAGTTGTCCTCACTGTAAATTAATTCTTTATATATCAAGATGAAACTCATATTCTGTGCAACTCCTACCCTTTTTTTCTTGTCTTTTCCATGTGTCTCCTTATGAAGAGGGAACCTCCATCCTCCTTGTAGCCTCTCTTTACTGGAATACTGTGATGAGGTCCCCCTGAGCTTTCTCTTCTTCAGAAAATAAAGACCTAACTTCTTCCATCTTTGCCCAGAGGGCAGATTCTTTGATCATCTTCTTAAATCTCCTTTGGACCCTTTCTGTTCTCTGTCCACATTGTTCTTGAATTGTGGGGACCAGAACTGGACACAGTAGTCAAGGTCCAACATGACAAGCACTGAGAAGAGTGGAATGATCACACCTGCATCTCAGCTGGTAATGTCCCTGTAGATGCAGTCAAGGATCGCATTTACCTTCATTGCTGCAGCAGCACACTGCTGACTTGTGTTCAGCTTATTGTTCGCCAGGACCCCAGGTCCCTTTCAGCAAGGCTGCTCCCCAACCACGCAAATTCTAGTGTGATTTTGTCTCAGAGGCAGGACTCTGCACTTCTCTGTGTTAATTTTCATACTGTTCTTGTTAGCCTGGTTTTCCAGCTTGCCCAGTCTCTCTCTTAAGATGTCTCTCCCTTTTGTTGTTTGCACATCACAACCCAGTGTGGTGTCATCAGCAAATATAGTGATTGGGCTGCTAATTCTGGTATCCAGATTCTTTATGAAGACACTGAACATAGACTACCAGGACCTATCAGCAAGTTTCCCACCCACCTTGAAGATCACCCATCCAATCTGTATCTTGCCAGTTTTTCTAGGAGAAGTTTTATACTTTTAGTAGAAACATTACAGTTTTATAAAACTCAGTTTTCTGGCATACTGGATATTAGCCACTATATACTGTCAAGGCTAATTGTTGCACTCATCACTACAGGGAACTTGAAAAACTAATCTTTATTTGAAGCCATCATTGAGAGTTGCCACTACAGTTTTCAAAATGAGGTGGTGTGTTTGTTTTTTCTCCCTGGAGAATTTTTTTAATGCAGGAAAGGCACATACATATCTTAGATTGCCATATGCTTTAGTGTTCACTAAAAGGAGTTCAGAACAAAAACTGGCTAGAAAACACAATTTCTAACGTCTGTAGAGTAATATCCCTGCTTGTAATGAACAAAATCTAATCTTCCCAATCAGTTTACACTCTGCAGCTTGGTATGACACATGGTAAACTGATGCAGCCTGAAATGAATACCAGTAGTAATAATAACAAGATCCATAGGAGAAGGGAACCATTATAGCATGGTTCTGCCTTTCTGTTAATTTGAGATGCTGATTCACAGTATTAGGCACTGTTGTAAATAAACCATGTATCTAGGCAGTCAGAGAAGGCAGATTTGCACATAATGGTGAGTATTAAAGAGATGAAGTGCAAACCAAGTTCACATCCAGAGCCAAACCAAATATAAACTCACAGCAAAACCACTTAAACAGTACTATTGTTATTAACTAGGGCCTTAGAAAAAGTTGTGCTTTTATAGATCTCTTAGTACCTGGGTGGGTGAAGTATGATCAGTTTGGGATCTTCATTTCTTTGATACTGTACTGTAGTTTAGATAAAATTAAACACATACTATGCAGAGATAGGTGTCATTGTGTGATGCCATTAGCACAGTTTGCATTCTAGTCACGTGTCCTTACACAACTTGCTATTTTCTTATTCTTAGATGTTCAATAATGTCAGACCACTTCAGAAATAGAACAATATATTTGATAATATATTACTCAAAATACAACATTTTCCTATGAGAAATGAGTTTATAAAGATGCTTTGATTACACAGCTCTGTGTCAAACATTTGGAATATGGTTTCTGAATTTGCACTTGAGAAAAAAATTTTTGGAGCTTTGTTTATGGATCATTGGTAAGCTTAAAGTGTGTATTAAAATAGGCGTGACAGCTTACTACCTTGGAGTGCTTTTCCCCAGACAGGAAGTTAGACATATTAGAAATATAATTAATAATGATCCAGAAATCTTGGAAGTATTGTTGAACAGTTCATTTAAACATCTCTTCTCTGACAGAGTAGCCATAAAAACTTTTAAAAGGAAAACCATTTGGAGAAATTCACATCTAGAAAATTCATTGCTCTGGTGTTCTGTGAGTAGTTGCATGCAGTATTCCATGTGTTGTATTTCATTTCTAAATTTCATTGCTTGTCCTACATATAAAGATGTCCGATGAGATTTCTAAATGTAGGTTAAAAGCACAATGATGTTCAAGTTCATGGGAAATTTTGGACATAGGAGATATTCTCCAGATTTACAGTAGATCTAAGTTCCACCCCCTCAGCCCAATCTTGATATGATAGCTGTAAAACGCAGTTTAACTTCTCACAAATGTTATTTTGTGTTCAGAATAAGCAATTAAAACATAGAGGAAAATAGCCACAAGACACCAAATGAAAAACATACGGGAGCCATAAGCTCATCTAACACTTCAAAAGAAAACAATTTATTTTCCTGTTGACCTGGTAATTTAAATACAAGATCCCTTGGATTCATATTAGGTTATGCAACAAGAAGTAATTATGTGTTGGTAAGCTCTAAAGAACACTGATACTTTTGGTTAACAAGTACACATGGACTACTATTGAACTACATATTAAGTTCAAAAAACAAATCCTAATTTAGGCGTGTTATTCAGCTTTATTGATCTTGTTACAAATTCCAGTACATTCCAAAGTTGTGTATTGGCAAAGCATAATTGCTCATGGAAGCTGTCCTGAGGGAAACCTGGAAGCTTTTTCTAGGTTAAGGAAGCTGAAAAATTTAACCACGAGAAATGTCTGTATCTCTTCTATTTTTTCGAGCGAACAGGGCTCCTACTTAACAAAGTTTTTTAGCCATGAAGTAGCTAATGTAATTTAAACTATTGTGCTGTTTTTGTGGGAACATACTACTGAGTGAAAATGCAGCGATTCAACTGTTTCAAGCTAACTCTAGACCCTGACAAACAATTGTACTGAAATTTCAACTTGTCAATCAATGCTAGTCATTTAACTGGGGGAAAGGAAATTTCTTTTCTGGAGTCAATTCTAGCACAGAAAAGGAGGTGTTGGATATCCTGTTAGTTGTAGATATTTATATTTTGATTAGATTAAAACAAGTCCATGGCAAACAGTCAGTTAAGACAATGAAGAATTTATTTACATATAAATATGCAAAGAATTAAACAGTAATTAAGACATCTAGAGAGAGTAATTTGAAAGCTTTCATTAATAAAATTTACAGTATTTTCCATAACCATGTCTAATTAGTATTTCATCACTGTAAAATAAGAAACTCAGAGTTCTAGAAAATTATCTAATATTCTGCTTTGAAATTTTATCACTCTTTCCATGAAAAATATGAAAGGTTTGTTCTGAAATTCTCTTCCAAAGGAACTAAATTGGCAGTTGGAATGTTTGGGAAGGTTTGGGAAGGATGGTTTTGGAAGGGAAAGTTTGGGAAGGGAAATTTTGGGAAGGTTTCGGAAGGGATGGTTTGGGAAGGTAAAGTTTGGGAAGGTAAGGTTTGGGAAGGTTTGGGAAGGGAGAGGAAGGTTAGGGAGAGTTAGGGAAGGTTAGGGAAGGGAAGGTTAGGGAAGGTTTGGGAAGGTTTGGGAAGGGAGAGGAAGGTTAGGGAGAGTTAGGGAAGGTTAGGGAAGGGAAGGTTTGGGAAGGTTTGGGAAGGGAAGGGAAGGTTAGGGAAGGGAAGGTTAGGGAAGGTTTGGGAAGGGAAGGTTAGGGAAGGGAAGGGAAGGTTAGAAAAGGTTAGGGAAGGTTTGGGAAG
>VXAY01001647.1:139410-150607 GCA_013399855.1 Oxyruncus cristatus | reverse complement strand
AAAGGGGAAAGGGAAAAGGGGAAAGGGAAAAGGGGAAAGGGGAAAGGGAAAAGGGGAAAGGGAAAAGGGAAAAGGGAAAAGGGGAAAGGGGAAGGGGAAAGGGAAGGGGGAAAGAGGAAAGGGGAAAGGGAAGGGGAAAGGGGAAAGGGAAAGGGGAAAGAGGAAGAGGAAAGGGAAAGGGAAAAGGGAAAGGGGAAAGGGAAAAGGGAAAGGGAAAGAACCTCCTCACCCCTCCCCAAAGACTTTACAGGGCCATCAGCCTGGAATGTCAAATCCAGAATGCCAGTTCTTTTGTGTCAGTCAAATACCCAAGGCAAAACCAACCTGCCCATTCAACAACCCTCCCACACAGTGGTGCAGGGGGCAGGGGAAAATTCCCTGCTCAGTTTTTCAGAGGAAGTGAACCTTTGATACGTGTGTTCCCACTTATTTATTCATCTTCATTGTACTACCATCTGTTTTCTCAATTCATCTTGATGAGTAATTATAAGTGGGTTCAGTGCTGTTAAGGACATGACTCTTATTTAAATGTGTTTATGAGTTAGATGGGTACTGGGCTTCTATCTGCTTTTAGACGAGTGATATAGGCTCAATTAAAATTGTGCACCCAGACTCATGTGGGATAGAGTGCACCTTGTAAGAGGATTGAGAGGTAAAGTTCACAGAGAACTTTGGTAATGTGGAAGCAGGATGAGGGAGCACTGAAATTTTACAAGCATACTGGAATTGAGCCCAATTATCAGGCAACAGTTGTCCAGGTTTCTCCAGATAAGATCAGTGACAGACATAGAAAAGAAACTGATCATGATTTGCCATTTATTATAAAATCTTGCTTTCAGCTTGGTAATCAAGAAAGATTTTATTGTACACTTTTTCAATAGCATCAGCAGTTTCAAACACAGTGTTCATCATCCTGTTCTGGCCAGAGCTCAAGAAATAATAAAACATCTAAGGCTCTATTTTGATGTACGGTCTACATCTGGTTAGAAGGTATACATTCAGACCCATTGACTAGTATTAGATCTGGGCTCCAAAAGAAATAGCGTTCAGCTAATTCCAACAGTTCTCTAACAGTCAAAGTCCTGATGGAAGCAAAACTGAGTTTTTGACTCCTGCAAATTTAACACTATGGCAGAAGAGAAAAGGCTTCTGGAGAATGCCTAGCTGGGCTAAGAGTTTATATAAATCACTTTTTAAATTATTTGCATATTGTCTATTCTAAAAATGGGGGCAAAAAAAGAAAATGGAAGACTTAAATTATTTTTACATCACATTAACTTTAATAAAAATAAATTTAAAAGTTCCTGTTGGAGTCGTGGGGTGGAAAAAGTCCTGCCAGAAATGGACCAGTAAAGAGAATGAAGAGAACAGCCTAAATGCTGTAAAATCAGAAGTTTTTAATGTTGTTTAACATGTTTCAAAATGGCTTTTTGTATGTTTTTTGCTAAGTCACAGCTTCTTCTTCCCAAAATACTTTTAGAAAACTGTTATCTCTCTTAGGAATGTGCTGGGAAGATATCTAGAAGTTTTCTTATTGACCTTTATTAACCCTTTCCTATTGGATGTTAACCCTTACTTGTTATTGGTGGATTCTGTAAACTTTCAGGGGGTTCTATTGGTGTTTTTCTGATCCCCCTAAAGCCTATATATGACCCCTTCCCCACAATAAACTCTCTCTTGCTTGCCTCTCTCCTCTGGTCTGTGTGGGTCCGTGCTGGGCTCCCTGGGGCCAGGCGGAAGGGGGGCAGGGGGGAGCATTCACCCACCAGGTAATGAGCTGATCACTCAAACCTGTGGTGCCCTTTATATTCCAAACCACCACCGCAAGTTTCCAGTAATCACCAGGCTTCTGAAGTGGTCAAGAAAGATACATAAATGTCCCTATGATATTAATACCATTTAACAGGTACCTGAGCTGAAGCATAAAGTAGCCAAGTTGCATATACAAGATGCAGGGAATATGTGGCATAGCAAGAAGAGAATGTGCATTTTGTGGATCTTTGACTTTAACCAGAGTTTGGATATTTCTGCTTTGCCAACAGCTAATTCTTTCCACTCCCAATTACATATATACACACACATACATCCTAAGAACGTGATACATCACAGAAAAATGTTCTGAAGACAAGTAATGCCCTATCACAGCTAATAACCTTTGAAAGCTTTAATGTGAACAATAGAATGTGTCTGTTCTGCAGATTTTTCATTAAAGTACATAGACCAATCATGAAGAAAAAAAAAATATATTTGAGCAAGCAATAACCCAGAGGTTAAAAAAATATTGATTAGAAAAAATGTTTTCTTCATAGAGATAATATCTCTCTTTTAGAAAAAAGAAGCTTCTTAGTCTCCAGAAAAAAAAAAAAAAAGAAAAAAGAAAACAAAGTATGTTCTTACGGCACACATTTCATTTGTTGTGAGCTTTGTTGAATAATGAGCAAAACTGCCATTCGTCCTAAAACCTTCTCTCACCTTACCTATCACACTGAAAGATTTAAAATTTTTTTTGAAAGTCTGTGCCATTTCATTTACTACGTTGAAAAAAATTAAACACCAACTTTTAAATACTTTTCTCTTTTTTTTTTTTTATGTAACTATCTGCCCTTTGGTGCTTAATACCTTCTTAGAAGATACAACCCAGTAAATTTAGTATGAATTCCCACAGACTGTATTTACTTCTAATGAGACATAGTATCTCCTGATCTTTTTCATCTACCTTCAGACAAGAAAGATTAAAAAAAAAAAAAAAAAGAGCTTGTTTCTGTCAGAGTTCGTTCTTTGGTGTCAGGAAAACATGCTGGGGTTTTTACTTCTCCGTCTTCTAAGTTTTCCCCTTGATCTTGTAAAATATTACAAATAATCCAAATGCTTTTATTGCACTCCTGTTTTCTAAATTCAAACTGAATACTCAAAGATAATGATCATGATGGCTTGAGAATATATTTTTCCATCTTTGAGAAATGCATTGGATGGTACACTTCCAAATTTTGGGAGACTAGTGGGTGACTAGCAGGCAAAGGTAAATGCAAATTAAGACAGCTGAATCAAGGGCTTTTTGAGGACTTCAAAGGGCTTTGGATTGAGCCTCAAGTTTTTAGGACTTTTCATCACTAGCTATCAAAATACTTCACTATAATCAGTACTTTTCATTATTTCTGTTTCATTGAGGGGAAAATCAGAAAAAGCGAAAAAATTCTCTTCCTGTCATTTAGTGACTCTGTGGCAGTCACTGAATGTCACTAGTCACTGAAGTAGTCACTATATATATATATATTTGTATAGTCACTAGTGAGAGGATAGCGGTCAACTTCCATGACTTTCCCTTTCTGCCATCTCAATAAAATTTTCTCACAGAGGGTGCCTTAGGAAATAATAGTTAAGCTTGTTACTCCCATAATATTGTTCCCTTTATGATTAAACTCTAAATTAACATATTATGTATCATTTGACAGAGGAGATCTGTATACTGATCCTTCAGAACTAATGCTAGATGTACTAGTAAACCTCCAAAATCCCAGTGCGCTGTACCTGCCACCACCAACTCTCATCACTTGCATCTTTTTCTATAACCCTTTGATCATCCCTATCTCTTATTAATCTCAGCTTCTTCAAGGGTTAGACAATTCAAATGAGATCCTGTGTTGATTTAGAAGTCTGGGGGGTTTTCTGACAGAATTGTATCTTCTTATCTATGTTCAAAAATAAGTAGTATGCTGTTGTCACCACCATAATATAATTGACTAATTTTAATAAGGAGCTGGATGCTTATAAAGTAAATAACAAGAATTTCAAGTGCCCTGTCCTATTCCTTCTAAATCATATAATCTGGTTTAAATGGGACTGGATAGTCTGCATGATATGAAATAGTTAAAGGGAAAATCTGACACTGTCACAGAGGAACATTCTTAATAGCTACTGCTTAACACACAGCATGGGAAAAAAGGCTTGTGAGTGCCCACCGGATGAGCGACAGCAGTTAATAAATACTATTCCCAAGTGACTCACAAACAATGAAATAACCAAAACCAGTCATGTTAATTTGTTGTCTGCTTTCAAACAGGACAATAAAATCAGTATTTGCTTAATGGAAAAAGGCTATACTTGAGGCAGGCCATCAAAGGTAGAGAGGCTGTCCTCTAGCAAAAACATAAGGCTGGGAATCTGGAGACACATATTTTTTAAATTGCTTAAGTTGCCTCACTTTCTTCACTTGCAAACTGGGAAATTGCTCCTCATGCATGCTGCATGAAGAAAAACAGAGAACAGTTTTCAAGCGCAATGGGTATTTCCTGTCTTTTCAGTGAACACTGTGGAGAAGTTTTGCTGGTGACCTGTCACTATCACTGCTGACAGCAATCCAGACACAGATAAAATTGAGGCTGCTTCTTAGCACTGTACTAAAAATCTACTTAAATGAGTGGGAATGTGAGGAATGGCATTCTGCTGCTGCTATGCACACTTGGCGTGCGATGGGTAGAGCCCTTTGATATCCCTACCAACAGCTTGTAAAAGTGTCATTATCCACAAAATACCTTCTTGGGGGCTAAATGAGAAGAATGGGAAAAAATTATTTCAAATTTAAAAAATGGCTTTTTGGAAGGATATTGTCCTATTATTGCCATATGACAGTTGTTTTTATCCACATCCATTGTTGAGAGTGATCATCTTGTTAACATTTTTATACTATAACCACATGCTTTTAAATCCACAGCCGTTGAATAACATAACTTCAATGACCTGATATTTGAATTTGCTGAAATCTGCTAGTAAATTACCAAAGCTTAGTATGCTTCCCACACTAAAATAAAACTCACTAAGAATGTATTTGACGAAAAAGATATTCCGCTCCAAGGTGGAGTGAGGTAAGAGGACATAGCTGAATAATCTGTATTTTTCCACTTAAAAGCACTACCCTGCACCCCAGGAACCTGGATTTTGACTCTGATATTGCTTCATAATCAAGGATTGTCTCAGGGTGAACCATCAGACCTCAGCTACGTGGAGTAGGGCCAAATCCTGAGGGGATGTAGGAGTATGGGAAGAGACGGCAAGGAAAACATAGCTGTGCAAAGAAGTGAGTTGATACACCAACAAAGATGTAGTGAAAGAAAGAACTGGTTTGAAAAGTTTTTCTAAGCTACGTTATGATTAGAACGTCAGAAAACAGAACACAGTGAGAATTGTGTTTTAAGAGGAGAGGTTGTCTCATAGGTACAGGAATTTGATATTAAAAGGCCCAGAATATGCTGAGTTGGAAGGGGCCCACAAGGATCATCAAATCCAATGCCCAATGGCAATAAACTGATGGCCTGGCCCCCAGCTACAATAAGGGCTTTTTTTTTTGTTTTTTTTTTGTAAGTTCCTTGTGAGCATAAAAAGGGTCTGAAATGTAAATCATTATTTGTGTGAATATCATACACAACTGGAAAGAAAGGGGAGTTCACTGAGACAATCAGAGGTTTATTCTGCTGTCCAGGATCCATTATGTACCTCTGTTAAAGCAGAGCATGATCTTGGTAGGGTGGTAGGAGCAGTAAGAGGGGCTGTAAAGGCTTAGGACACATTTAATTTAACGTTTTGGTCTGCAGGATCTATACTCAAATTAAGATTGTTCAGTTACACTGTAATAATTGGGAATGAAAGCATCACCAGAAAATATAGGGACATTTTTTCTGTTGCAACCAGCTATGTGCCTCAAATTTCATGTGTTCATACCTATTGAATGATTCAGTTCTTGGTTTAACAGGGAATATGGAATATTTGGGTGAAGTATTAACCCCTTTTCATGAACAGTAAAACATTTATTCAATTTAGTGGAACAAGAATTTTATGTCACAACTGTCAAATGGCAGTATCAATAGCTATCTCCTTGGCAGGAATCTAATCGTGGCTTAATTTATTTTGCTGCTTCCTCCACCCTTTTCATGTTTTTAGTTATTTTCTTCTTCCACTCTCTGGATCTCAGCTAAGCAGTATTACAAAACATATACAAAGATGGCAAAGTTAAAAATGCACTTCACAATGTTAGCATTATATACTCTATGGTTATAACCAAGGTATTATGCATGGAAAGCATACAATATTCCTGAGACAGGAACTTGGATAACCTGATCAATCATTTCTTGTACATTATGTACACTATTTGAGTGGAAAGATAAGTGTTTTTTTCTTGAGGTTAAGTGTATGTCAAGAAGAAGAAGAAAAGTGTTTTTCACTATAAATACACAATAGATTTTCCAATTATCTATTTAACATTGTCTCCATTAAAACCTTCAGTAACAGAACAGATCAGAAGAAGTCAGGGAAAATAATTATCAGAAATAACACTTGTGAAGAAAAGGAGTAGAAGAGAGATCTGCTAAGCTTTGGTGATTTGATTCCTGAGAGTCAAAGGCAAGATACAACGCAGATGTAAAGAAAATGGATTTTTCTTTATCTATATGCCACTATTTAAATATTTATTTCTTATATATTAATTCTTTGAAGAAAGATGGTTGATATTTTCAAATGCTTTAAATGTTGGTCTAAATATTTTCCTACTGAAATCAATAATAAAACTACTAATGACTTCACTGGCAGCAAGGATAAGCAGCTGCTTCTGAAAGTATTATTTTCAGGGGGCTTATTTTTTGGTGCATGAAGGGAGAGGGTTATTTTGAAAATGCATCTCATCCATAGTTTTTTCATCATGAAATTAGGCAAAATACAACAAGTTAAAAAAGAACAGCACTTTTGTTTCCAAAAGAACTTCAAATCTTTAACAGTGAGAAGATATGGCATAAACAAACTTATTTACTGTGTCCTTCCAACACAGCAAGTGAGGCAGCCCAAGCCAAACATAAAGAAGCTTCATATTCAAGTGAAAACCCATGTATCCAATATATACATAAATATATCATATTACATTTTCTTCAGGATTGTATTTCATGAAAATGTCACAATTTACGTAGTAATGTATTCCTTCACTGTTTATGCAAAATTACTCTATAAGATGCTTGAAACAAATGTTGCATTGACACTTCTAATGAAAGCCTCTTAAAAAAAAAATGGAAAAACATTCATCAGGCATGAAATTTGAGATCAAAATATGAATGGTTTGTGTTCTATTAATTTTGTTCTATTAATTTTGTTCTATTGTACCCTGAAACTTATTTTTTCTTTAAATTAAAATACAAGTAGACCAATTCTATCCAAGTTATTTGTCCTAGTTTTGGCCAGGACAGGGTTAATTTTTTTAAAGTATCTCTGAGGGGCGCATGGCTAGACCCTAATGTTATTTGGTACCACCTCACATCACGGCCAGGGCTGGAAGACACTCTGGCTTCTGAGAAGAAGGGCATGGCTTCAGGTCGACAAGCGTGGCATGAGAGGGGGAGCCATCTGCCATTGTTCATTGATGTCTGGGGTTGAATTACTCTCCATTTCATATACTTTTGTTATTAATATTGTTGCTCTTACTGATCGTTTTCCTATATCATTGTTGTTTCCAGTAAATTTTTCTTATCTCAAACTGTGATCTCTGCCTTTTTCATCTCCAATTGGAGGAGGGAAGGGAGTGGCTCACAGGGGTTTTTTTTTAGTGCAAGTACTAAATTGGGGAATACTACTCATAAACCATGACCGTATGACTGTGTATCACGGTAATACAGTTTATATAGAAGAACATCACTAAGATTTGGACAAGAGAGTCTTTTGCGACATGTCAGTTTAAGTACCATTTGGGATGATGTTTCTTTGAAAAGAAACACACACCACAGAGAGCTGATGGGAAACTTACTACAACATCATGATAAAGATCAAAAGACATTGATCTTTATGTTTTGTTTCAAAGAGATAAAAATCAGTGGTAGTAACTTAAATTTGTAAATTAAAACCTAGGAATCATAACAAAATAGAGGGAGCACAAAAGAAGAAGCCAACGCGAGAAGAATTAAAGACAAGAAGTGTTTTAATTCTATTAGGAAGGAGAAGGAATCCTATAAATGGAAACCCAGCTGTAAATGGTAGAGTTATTCACAATAATAAAATAAATATAAAAGAGGTATGTTTTATTAGTTTAATTTAATAGAGCCATGTCCCACCAAGCACAAATTAAGAGAGATGGTAACAGATTTGAGGTTTAGCAAGTAGGATGTAAAACATCTAATGTGAAGCAATCAGGGGCATCTTTTGATCTGACTGAACAAATAACTAAGAACTGATTTAATGTTAGGATAAAAGTACTCACATGTGGAACAGAAATCTTTTAATACAGAACTTTCAAAAGTTGCTGACAGATGATGCCACGGTGGACATAATGGAGCGGCTCAAAGTTGAGGTAAGAAAAATTTAAATTATCTATAGAGATAAGAAAAACCCATTATATACCAAGTCCTGCATTATTAGACCTAAGGGGTGCTTATCAAGCCTGGTAGGATGTCCATAGCAGAGCAGCTTAAAACAGGAAAAAAGGAAGAACTTCTTTAGGTGGCCGGCAGGTGGCTTTTTGCTTTCATTGTCTTAAGAGATTTTGGAGGCAAGCAGGACCAGCAGGTCCTAATGAGACAAATTCATCAATAGCAGGTTCACTAACAGATGGCAGAAGGGCTGTGCCTTCTATCATCCCTAATTCTATTCCAGTGGATGCTGGGGTAAGACAAGGAAGTGGAGCTCAGTACGTGCTCTCCCCAGACAGCATCTCTCATCGCCACCGTTGAAGACCAAGCACTAAATTATATGGACCACTGTTCTGACTGCTTCTTTTGTGTCCTATATTTTTCAAAACTGCCCTTGAAATGACTTACCAGAAATGCAGGGAGTTCTGTGTAATTGTAAATGTTATGTCAAGGTATGGGGGAGGGGGTTAAAAAGGTACAAAGAAGAATTAATTTAGGTAAATCTCATGGCCCATGTTAGCAAGGAGTTCAGATTAAATCACAGAGCTATTTCCGTCTGGCTTCATTGTCGAGAAATCTATGGAATTTTCTTGTAGTATAATAATTTTTCCATTTCAGACTTGCTCCTTCTCTACAAATCCCTTTATACATTTAACTACAAATTTTTTAAGACAGTCACTTACTACTTCTCCCTTTATGTATAGCCCTTGTTTATCTTTAATAAATGCATAATTGTACTGGTTTTATATTGTTTACTGTTCTTCAAATTTTTTCATCTTCTTAGTGTGTTCTACTCAGCACAAGAAAGTGTCTTTCAATAAAGCCTGCCTGAGAGTGAAGACAAAGAAAGGGGGCAAAAGAAATCCAGACAGGGAGGGAGGATCAGAGGAGGAAAGAAAAGACTAAGGGAAACATTATTCCTGAAGGATTTGAAAATAATTCACTATATTTTGAAAAAGTCTTTAAATCTCAGGGAATAAATATCAACTATTTAAAAAAACTTAAAATAACCTTTATGGTATTTCTTATTTTTATAAAAATAGCTGATCATTTAAATTTAATTTTAATACACTGCAGTGGTGGGACATGGTAATGCATACTTCTATTTCTTACCCTGTCTTTTTGGTGATATTGTAAATTACACAGCAGTCATCTTTAGTGCCAATTGCAGAAGGCATTTACTATGATGCCCATACGGTACTCTAGGTTTTATATTTATCATTGAATTTTTTTTATAGTCATTGTCCCTATACTTATTTCAGGAAGAAATATTGTAAATAAATTTTAGAGAGGGATTAAGAAGAAAAAAGTAAACAACTGCAAAATTATATAATGCTAGCAAGTGATTGTTTTTAAAGGATTGTTCCTGAACATATTCAAGATTATAATTATGTAAGCTATGGTACAAATTGCGAGTATCTTCACAGAAATAATTCTTTGATCACAAGGCAAAATAAAAAGAAAAGCCTTTGCAAATTTATTTCTACAAACAATCAGAAAGAGGAAAATCTTTGAACTTCTACTGTATTGTCAGCATTAGCTATGTTTTATCCAGCATAGTGTTTTTAAATGCTATTAACTTAGAGACAACACTGCTGCTTTTTTTTACTGAAGAAGTGGTACTGAGAGTGGCGAGAGATAATCCACCTGAACATTTTGTTGGATGAATCAGTCCTACTTGAAAGCAACTGAGAGCTCTTGGAGACTGAAATACAGTAATATACCAATTGGCATGGATACTGCTACTTCTTATGTTTCACAGTGGTCAGGGAGAAAGTGTGTTAAAGCAAGAGATAAAAAATGTAATACTATTTGAAATCCGAATGTTGGCAAAGATCCAAGTTTCAGTGCTAATTCTGATTTTTGTGGCGAAAAATAAATCAGAAATTCCTGATAGACTTGAATTTCTAAAACTCAAACTGGATAGAGTTTCAGCATCCTGTTAAAAGTGTCCTGCAGAATTCCTATCAGCTGGAAGCTCTGCATTAAAATAGGCACTAAGAACATTAAAGGCATCATGGTATGGCTAAAATATTTATTTAAAGACTTGTTAAGAGTGTTATTTTTGGTGAACCACATTAAAAAGTAGAGCCAGCCCTTCGCACAAGATGGATTGGAGCCAAAGTGCTCTACCTAAAAATCTCACCAGGAATCCCAAACCTATACCTCTAGTAGAACTGACTTAACCAAACTTCAGTTCTGTGTGCTGGCAGACACAGAGAGACTTGGTTTTAAGACTAGGACAGAACATTTACTTCCCTTAGGCAGTGCTGTATTTTCCACTTATACTGAACTATGCTTTAGCTGGAAAGTTCTCACGCCCAAATCTGTAGGATGCTGAGTACTTAGTGGGAGGTGCAGAAAGACTTTAAAACCTAGTGATGTCATTTCTTCTTGATGGCTTTCAGCACTTATGGAGGATGGGTGTGGGAGGGGTGGCTGAATCAGATGCCGACATTTTAAATTTTCCTGACACAATAATAACCCATAATCATGGCAGATTGAATTTGTCCCTTAAGTGGAAACAAGAAAAGAATTAGTTTTGCACCATTCTGCCAGAAATAAGCAGCACCCTGTAAGGAAATCACATTGTTTATACCACTTATTCTGTGTGCAGTGAAAACAAGCACAGCTGTTCCTTGACTGCTCTGTTTATAAAAAATGAACAAATGTGCACTGTTAGCTGTTATAATAGCAAAGATTACAAGATCTGCCATTCTTTTCCTTACACTGTTTTTCTTGGCACTTAAAAAGTCTGTTATTAATGTTCATTCCAGTTTAAAAAGTGCCACAAAATACCTCTGTTGATGTCAAAAAAAAAA
>VXAY01001647.1:105142-138686 GCA_013399855.1 Oxyruncus cristatus | reverse complement strand
AAAAAGAAAAAGAAAAAGAAAAAGAAAAAGAAAAAGAAAAAGGAAAAGAAAAAGGAAAAGAAAATGAAAAAGGAACAGGAAAAGAGAAAAAGGTGAACCCTGAAACCCAAAAGCCCTATTGAGGTTTTATTTTACCCTGAAAGTAGGAAAAAAATGTATCTGGCAAAATTTCCTTTCACAACATATACACAGTTTCAAGTACCAGATATTATACATTGTGCATTACATATTACAGGAGAAATCCTGGCTCGATTGTCAGCAAGGATATATTTTTTCATTGATTTGAATAGGACTAAGATTCAAGAAGGCTCAAATGGGACTGGAATGAGTAAGCATTTTGGGTAAACCACACAGCTGTCAGCAAACACCTCTTACAGTCTCTTATTTAAGTCTCATCTTGAAATCAGTTAAATTTCTTGCCAGCAAGGTTCTTCTGAGGACCACACATGTCTGACACATGGAAATCTACTTCTCATTTCCAGCTTAAATACACTGAAAATAGCTGATACCTATTTGATCTCATACCTTTTACTTTAATAACTCTCTTTCCTCTTCAGCTCTTCTTATCTCTAGAGTAGAGAAGCTAAGTCCTGCTTTTTATCAGTCTTCTCCAACAGAACTTAATTTCTGTGATCCTTTTAGTGGTCCTTTGGCCCCCTTCAGTTTCAGTTTATCTTTTTTGTAACCAATGTGACTTGAAATTTACCATTATATCAAGGTGTGGTCTCAATAATATCTTGTACAATTGCAGCCAAACATCTCCTTCTCTGTAGATATCCCTTGGCTTATAAGGCCAAGATGACATTTACACGCTTCTTCGCCGTGGTACCTTGATAGTCCATAATTTCTAATGTCCATACTTTCTAATGTAGTTTACAAATTAAATGTATTCAGGATAGCGATTTCCATATGTTCTTGCACTGAAACTGGTAACTTTGATAGCTATCTCTCATCCCAGTGTAAACCTTTCAGTATGATTTTAAAGGACAGTTCTAGCTCTTCTCAGTCAGAATTCTGGCAATTAGTTTCTAAAGGTATGGCAATGATATACATGATTTTCATATCCAAGATGATAACACTCTGCAATTAATTGTTTGTCCTTATGGTCTTGCACTGTGGTATTATTTCTCTTTTATTGCCTAAGGATTTATCTTTTACTGCCTAAGGTGAACTGCGTATTTTTTAATTCTTGGTTTTGATCCCAAGGGCACATTAACACCGTAGCTCCACCTGAGATTTTAAATAGCTCCAGAGGCAAAACCCAAGTGATAAAAAGTTCTGCCTATAGCTTTTTAACAGATAAAGAATGTGATTTTGGTGCAGGCAAGGCATCCTGTTTTATACTTTTAAAAACCAAAATGTAGCAGCTTCTAGAATTGTAGAAGATATTAGGCTCTCTGAAATCCTCCTGCTGACACTGAAGCATGTGTGCCGTTTCAAAATTGACAAATTAAGTAAAAACTATGAAGAGGACAGAAGCTGCTACACGTCTCAACAGAGGATCTAATGGAAATGGGAGCTGTGCTCGACCAAGTGCTGCTTGGATGGGCAACAATAAATGGGCCTGGTCTGGGAGCACTGGCAGTCCATGCATAGCAGTGACAGAAGGCACAGAACGCTGCCAGCGGCTCTTGGCTTCAGCTACACCCAGACCTCCGCTAACCAGGGGCCAGCTCATCAGTCATCGCGGGGGCTGCCTTGCGTCTCACCACAGCTGGGCGTACCACGAAGCTGGGAGACCTGACAGAATCAATGGAATTCGGCTTAAAAAAAGCGTCTCACAGCTGAGGAGAGCAGAAAGACAACACGGCCAGTGCTGCCCGTGGGGCCCAGCCTTGCTGCTGCCCTCGGTTTAGGTTGTGAGGTATCGCCACCATACCTCAGGTAGGCTGAGGATGGAAAAAAGGAGGGGACAACAACGAAAGAAAAAAATACCACGCAAACAAAACAAAATAAAACAAAACCAAGCCAAACAAACAAACAAACAAAAAAACACAAAAAAAAACCCACAAAAACCAAACAAAACCAAAACCAACCAAACAAAAAAACCCCCACGAAAATATCCCTGCCTTCCGAGACTACATTTCCCAGAGTGCCCCCGCCCCGCCGGTTTCCTGCCCCTCACATGACACAGCCCGGCTGCGCCATGGCGGAAGCCGAGGAGAAGGTAGAGCCTGTGGGTGCCCCGTGGCCGCAGCGGCGCGGAGCGGGGCGGCCGGAGCGTGGGGCCGGGGCGGCTCATGGGAGCGGGGGGACAGCGCGTGTGAGAGGGAGCCGAGGCCGAGGCCGAGGCCGTCGGCCCGCCCTGTGGGTGCGGGGCCGGCGGCGGGGCGATCCTTCGGGCGATCCTCGCTGCGCCCGGGCGCAGGAGAGAAGATGGAGGCGGTGGAACCTGGGTCTGGCCGGGAGGGAGGGTTTACAAGTGTAGCTGGCGCCGCTTTGGAGCCAGGGTTAAAGAGCTGGAGGGTTTGTCTACCAAGGGACATGGGTGACATGACCAAGTTGATCTCAACTGGGGAATTTTCTCCTGAGACAAAACTTGAGGAGTTTGATGCTGGCGACCTGTGGTTCCCAAAAGGAGATGTTCTCCTAAAGCTCCCTGTGCCTAGATCGCTCCTTCCCAAGGAGAAAAAAGAGAAAAGAAGTAAAGCAAGAAGTGCAGTTGCTGGCCCTTTCACAAACGTTCTCAATGTTTCTTTGCTGAGCCAGAACTTGGACAGACAGCTAAGCTGTGGGATGTTTGTCTTGTCTTGAATACGTAAAGGAGGGAAAGTTTTAGAATTACTCCAAGGGAATTGGCCTAAATAAGAGATTGACAGGTGGTTTCCACCTTCCCTTCTATCAGGGTTTTCTTGGGAGGGGTTGGATTCCTTAGAGGAGGCTTCTTTCCCAGGACTGGTAAGTTTTTAAGCCTGGCAGCCTTTGAAAGAGTTCTCAGGATAAAACCAACTCTTGACAAGTCTTCTCTAATAATGTAAGAGATTAAACTATAACTCTTGACAAGTCTTCTCTAATAATATAATAGCTTTAACTAGCCTGTGTTTTGCTCTCTTTGGACTATGGTAGGAATCTTACCTTGTTTGTTTTAGTTTGTTTCCTCTGGGGAGCATGTACATCTCTGTTGAAAGGAATGTGTGTGTTGTGCATGTATGTTTCTTTAGAACTCAAGTTTTGTGGTTTTCCCCTTCCATCAGCTTAAAGTTATGGCCCTAAATATGTATAGATGGCATTTGATGGTTGTAAAGGCAGGGAAGGGAAAACCCTATATCCACCATATTGGAAAGCCCACTTAAGAATTTATTGAGAAGTTATGTTGGATCTGATTAAATGAAATATTATAATGGTGGGAGATTACTTCACATTTCTGTGGTTTCCTCATCTGTGTTCCCTTTCCCCTTTCTTAGGCTACTTGAAAAACAGCATTTGCCAGCTGGCTGAAGTGCACTGCTGATTTTACCCTGGAGTCTGAAACCTACCAGTGACAGCTATTCCTACATGATTTAGGATTCTGATTGTCTACAAATCCCTGTTAAGGGATTTTCTTTTCATAGTTGCAAGGCTGTTAAAAAGTAAAAGTAGGGGATAATCTTCTCAATTCATGTATTTGGAGGGAAGAGAAAGGAATCTAACAAAACTCCAGGGCAATCATAACTACAGTTTACTGTTCCAGTTTGCCCAAGTAAGTGGGGGAACACGGGTAAAAAAGCTTTTCATAGTAAGTTGCTAGCAAAGTAGGTTAGTAGGCAAGTGTCAGTTCTAAGCACCTTCAGCTAAGTTCTTGTCAGTGAACACGTATGGTTTCTGCATTTCTTTCCTAAGCCAAGGCTCCCTCTGAATTTTTACATGTTATTTTCTGCAGTTAAACATAAAGGACATGCAGCATTTACCTTTATTTGTGTGCCTTTTATGAAATTTAGTATCTGGCATTGCAGTGCCTTGTGAATACAGTAGGGATACCGTAGTAGATGTCCTAAATAAAAATAGATGGATATTTTCTTAGTTTACATGGTTTGATTATTGGAATCAACTTCTGGTGTGCCCTGATTTTGTAGGCCAGTGTTTTCCGGTGATGCCTTTGCACGTAACTACTTACAGCTTAGTTAAGTGACTCAGGCAGGTGTAAGTATCAGCTGATCATCTGTCTCAGCAGATGGGCTGCCACCCTGCACGTGTGTTGGTCTGTCTGCATGGTGTTAGATTGTGAGCTCATCCTGAAAATTTGTCACTGGCTTTACGTGCATTTCTGTTCTCCTGAATAGCCAAAGCAATTGGAACCATGAGTGGTGGATGTAGGTGATGTAGCTGCAGTAGAAAGTCTCATGTACCAGCAAAAATATTATCTGCTGTAATTGCTTATTTGTTTGGGAGAGCTGATTTAAGTAACTTTTTTTTAAAAAAATTACATTATTATGAACTATGTGAATTGTATCAATGTATCAAAACAGTAGTGCTAAGAGTTTTGATTTATTAAGGAGTTGAGAAGGCAATTCCTGGTATTCAGGAGAGAAAGTAGTTTTTTTTATTAGAAATCTGGTGATAGTTGGCATTGGACTTCTTGTGTTACTGTAGCCTATCCAATAGGCTCCCAACGTTACACCACAATGCTTAGTTCTGTCCTGATTTGGTTAGTGTTAAGTAGAATTTAAGATGCACAAAGATTCTATGTAACAAACTTCTAATTTCCTGAAAGGTGACTGCAGCTTGTGATTAGAGACTGGGAGGACTGACAGACGAATAGTTGTACCTGCAAAATCCAGCCTAAACTTGAAAGGGTGCCAGGATTTTTCTGGCAAGATTATCATCTTCCCTTGAGTCCCATGTTCTTCATATTTGCAATTTCCCAGCTCATGTCTCGAGTATAGACTACACAGATAGCTTTTCTATGGGTTGTGTGTTTTAGAGGTGGGCCTGGCTGTAGTGAGTAAAATGGAAGAAACAGATGTCAGTAATCATGGTAACACCCTGCACTAAGCTTCTACTGGCAAGTAGAGGTGCTGCTTTTCTTCTGTCCCATCTGCTGTGATGTATTATGGGCACCAAGATGAGCCCCCACTAATGCAAAGGAGACATTTGCTTTTTGCCTAGAAATTGCAATCAGGGCATTTGATAAACGTGGAAAATAAATAAATAAATAAATGTGACAAAAAAATTATCCTGTTTGTCAGTGCATTCAGTTTTTTTCCCTTTCCACTTTTCTCTAAGCTGTTGGTTACAGTGTCATTTTTTTTTGTCTTCTCTGGTGAAATTCTGTACCTGTTAATCTTACTGTCCAAAGACCACATCATAAGATTTGAAATGCTGCCTGCTTGTTCTTTGTTTATATCATATTTTATTGTTAAAATGCTCACATTCACTGCCAGTGTATTAGTTGTAATCGTTTATTGCTATTGATAAAGATAAATACGTTAAGTAAATCTTCATTTTGCTGACCTCTTTGAGGAGGCATTGCATCAGCAGATTTTCTCAGTGGACAGATGAGAGATGAGCAGGAGTTGACTTACAAAATTTTTTTTGTAGAGTAGTAAGAATCATTGTCTTGCCAGAGAGAGGTGTTTTAAAAGTACAGTTGTTTCAAAGGCAGGAGAAAGCCACATGTCTTGCACTGACATGGGATGAAAACGAGAAAGTCATTAAATGCTGGCTTTCTGTAGAAAATGGTTTGAAATTATTCAAGGTTAAAATAAGCCCATTAAAAGCTGAATAGTTGAATAGCAAAGCTAGTTTATGGATAACTTGAGAATGCTATTCTGCCTTGAAGGTCAAGATATGGGCAGTTTCTTTGCAAAACTTACTATTACTTCTGGAAGGGGGGAAGCTTTCACAGAGACAGAATCTCAAATGATCCAATCACTCCGTTAGGGTAAGTGACAACAGTGTCACAGTCAACTGCTGCCCTGAGTATCAGTGTGGCCTGTGAATGCAAGTGCAAGAACAAACCGGGTAGGAATGGAAAGGATGGAAACTGAACTTCTGCTTGTGCTTGGTCTTTTGTGTCTTAATAAAGGATTAAAAGTACTTTAAAAAGGGAAGTACTGCTCAGTTATGTGTGTACTTAGCTAATTACCCCTTTGTCCTTTGTGTCCTTTACAGGAAACCAGGTCTAATGAGGAATCAACAGATGAATCTGAGGTAACCCTGCTTAAAATGCATCACATTTGAGTCTGTCAGGGCTAGTTTTTTGTCAGTATGGAGGGAAAAATACTTCCTCATTATTTGTTTTTAGAAGTTTGGCCAGTGTTATGTAGCAAGGAATGTTAGTCTGGGCTTTAATTAGTAAAACAAAGCTGTCATTTGCTATTAGAATCTTCTTTGTCTTTACCCTCCCCACACGATTGCCCCGTTATAGTAACATAAGTTATGTTGAGAGACAAATTCAGGTGTATGCACTTCTGTTTTGATGAAAGGAAAATTTATCAGTCTAATTATATATGCAGTAATACTACATTGAGGTAGTTACTGTGCTATTTTAGTAGCTTCACTGTAGAACTCTGTTCTTGAGGTGATATACTGTCAAAAATTGTCTCACATTCTGGAAAAGTCTGCCTACCCTGCTGTAGGTGATGGAAAAGCAGGGCTGGGGGTGAAGAGAGGAAGGGAGCTACAGAGGGTTCAAGAATTTGTCCCTGAACAGTAATGTACTAACTCCAAACCTACCATCATTGAAGGAACCATAAAATATCTAGAAAGAGGTAATTGACATCAGGTGGTCGGGGATGGCTACAAGAAGGAAGAAATAAGGATGGCTGAGCAGCTTCAGTTGTGGCTGCCAGCAAGGACAGATGACACAGAGAAGTAGGTATTACCTTGACAGTATTTTCACCCATTATGTATCTAAGTCAAAGTGACTCATAGACTTACAAAACTTCAATGACCTTGCTGTTCGTTACTTAGGGACAAATCTTCATGCTTGAGATCTGGGTTTAAGCACTAAGCAGGCGGAAATCTTAATTTCCATGCCAGTGAATACTGCAGAGACTGTAGTGGTGGATTCTGAAAAAATCTTTTTGCAGAGGATGGTGACTTTTTTTCTTGTGGTATAATTTTTTTCTCTCTGCCATTTGTGAGTGTCAGTGGCATTGTAGGGCATTACTGGTGAAAAGCAGGGATTTCTTCGGCCCTTTGTGATTGCTGTGTGGAACAGCTGCCTGGACCAGACTTTTTTTGCCCAGTGTGAAATGCTTTTATTCTGTATAGTGCTTTGTGATGTGAAGTGCACATAGACAATCACTGGGCAACAACTCAATATGTAGTAGAATAGTGATGTTTTCAAGGCTTGACATTCACAGGATAGTGAACAGATACCTACTTGGTTTTTTCTTTAAAGCCAATTGCAAGTGAAAACTTGTTTTAGTGGCATTTTTAATGTCCTTTCAACATTGCAGCTGGTAGTAAATAAGTATTTAGAGCAGAATTAATCATAAATGTTGGTGGGGTTTTATTAGTTTTTAGCGTAAGTAAAAATAGGCATCATACAGCTTTCACAAAATTGAAAGTCTGAAAATTTCAACTAGACCTTTGTTAAAAGTTGATGTCTATTTTTAATGTTAATTTCACATGCAGAGAGAAGTGAAAAGGAAATGTTTATATTGAGAATGTAGATGTTGGATCTAAAGAACAATTGTCATTCTAATGTCTGTGACAGTGCTTTTCATTATTTGTCTTTGAGTATTAAGTCCAGTCTGTAGTGTCTTGATCATCAGTAGGTAGTTGATGAAATGAAACACGTTAGACTATTTATAATGATCATTCAGATAAAAGCAAAGATAGTGGTTAAAGCGCTAAGTATAAGTGTTCTCAGTGCTTGCTTATATTATATGAAGTATAGTCAGAGATAAGATCAAAACGATGGCTTCACTGTTAGCTCTTGTGATCATAAAATTGTAAGTACTTTTTTGGAGTGGCCCATAGTTTGAATAATCAGGGATGGATTTTATTGTGCTGGTACTGGAATCAGAGACTTTTAATTCCTGTAGCCTTTTGTCATTTTTACTGATTAGAAAATACTGTATTTATGGTATGGACTTCATAGGTTTCTTACCATGGTAATAAGATTTTTACATATACAATTGCTCTTGCACTTCATTTAATTTAAATTCTTCCCATAAATTTAATATTGTTCCTACTGATTTCAGAGGGCACATGACATATATCCAACTTACATTATGGAAGTATTTTCTATTATGGAGAAATGCAATATTAAAATTCCTGATTTTGAGTAAATGATGTCCCTGCCTGAACTGGATGTGTAAACAAAACATGGATTTTTTTTTCCTGATGTTTTTACACTGCTGTGCCATTATCTTAGTAAAGAATCATAGATTGATTCTGTTTCATGCAGCAACTCTCTTAGTATCATTCCTTTAATAGCTTCTAGCAAATAAGATGCTAATTCTATTTTTATACCTGCTTGATTTGTTTTGAATGACAGGCTTTTTAACAAATGCCAGGATGCTTATTTGCACAGCCTTGGTGGTAGAGCTTAATAGTAGGCCTCAAATGTGGGAGTCTGCAAAAATTGTCTGTCTTGCATGTGTGTCATCTAAAAGCTTGTCATTGTAAGTTTGGTTCCAGCTCTTGTCCCCCAGGAAATTTAGTTTCTAAGGCTGTGTAAGTATTTAATAGTTTTCAGCTGTTTAAGTCAGAATGTTTAAAATGCAAAGGTATTAATTAGAAGAGATGGTGCATTTGTTCAGATGTTAAACAGATCTTTCAGTGTAGAATAGTTGTAGCTACTTGTAAGATTTCTAGAACTTGTAGCACTTGTAGAATTGAAATAACTCTTTCGAGAAACTACAGTACAGTTGACACTTTTCTTTCATATTCTTATATATGATATGGGGTATTATAAGCTTTTTCTTTTCTTATAGACAGACCGCTATATATTATTCCATGATATGATGAGGAAACCATATTTCTAACAGTCTTTTAATTCTTAGAAGAAAACCTACTTGTTTTGCTAAGTAATTCTACTGGACTTTTTTTTAAAAATCTCTAGCTTTAGGCATTTGGTTTTGGTGGTTTTGGAGGTTTTTTGTTTGTTTATTTTTGTTGGGTTTTTTTAATTGTGCTTCAGAAATATATTTGCTATATTTCTCCCAACTTTATCTAATCATCAGATATGCTGGATTGGGGTCTGAATCCGAGCAGGTTTGTTTGGGTGAAAAATCCTAGTACAATGTAGTTTCATGGACTTATATAATTTTATTCTACAGCACCTAAAACTACATGTTTGGACTGTCACATTTGATGAGATCATAAAAATAGACAGCAAAGTACTCTGACTTTTGGCTGTTTATAAACTGTAGAGGAAAAGAAAAATCTTTATAAATTATGTACAGCCTGAATCTATTTTCAAATTATTCCTCTTCCTTGCAGTGTGTCTGTTTCTGTAAAATTGGACTTTTCTCAACTGAGCTGCTTTTAGTCAGACAGATACTTGTATTTTGCCAGCTAATTAGCAAAAGATGATGCTAATAATTGTATAAGTAAATAGTTAAGCCTTCTTCAGTACCAATGCAATGTGGAACTAATATGGCATGTGCAATGGTATTTTTCTTGCATTTGAGTTGATGCTGCTGCTCAGCTTGTAATTTTGTCTTTGAAAGTTTATCTTTTAATCAGACAACCCTATTATATTACAGAATGGACTGTTGTGGAGTGATTTAAACAATTTTATTTTAATTTAAAACAAGTGATCTTTTTTAATTTAAAACAAGGAATAATTAGAATACAGTAGTGCACACAACAGCATGTATTGTAAAGTGTACCCATGAATCACTTGCATTCTATGAAGAGAGGAACTGGGTTTGAATCTCTTAATTCAAAAGAAAGCTTATTAAAGAGCCAAATTGAGTCAATGTTCATTCTATGAAATCTTTGAGATCTGGTGAATGTTATTTTTGTTTTCACTGTATATATAGTGTGAAAAACATTCCCATTGAGACTTAAATTGTAGCCATAAAGGCATATATTGCACCCTGGAAAACTGCTAGTCTGCTTAAATTGGTAACAGTTATTTCAGGTTTTTTGCATGTGGCAGAAAAATGTTTGGAACCATTCCTCATGGTTGTGGGACCTAGAGCATCTGTCTCTACCTCAGACCTCATGTGCATGTTAACTATGCTCCGCTTCTTTCTTGTCAGTCTGCCCCTCACCCTCCACTAAAGTGAGAAGAGAGGGTTTCAAACCCTCCCTTCATTTGGGATTGTGAGGTACTGCTAAAATTAAAATAATTGTGTATCAAAACCTTTCAACTTGAGGAGGGAATCAGAACTAAATTATCATCCTGGAATTGGTTCAAATATTTTCTACTCCTTTCTAATTTACCACTGGGGCTGTGAGCAGATTACCCTGGTGCAGTATGTGACTTTTTTACAGGAAGCACCTTTTCCAGAACAAATGTCCCTGGAATTATAAAATGAGTGCTATATCCCAAGAAATGATCCTTGATTATGTAAACCACCAAAAAAAGCCATGTGGCTGCAGCTGTTAATATTCTGCAAAGAGTTATTAAGATAGTATTTAAAAAAAAAATTGCATTAATATCTACATTCCTGGTTTTTTGCTAGAGAACATGAATGTATTAGTCATCAGTATTGATAACTGTTATACATTTCTGTTCTAGCACTTCCATTTATATATGACCTCTTCTTAACTTTTTTTTTATTTTTTGATCACTGTTACCCTGTGAAAAGGGCATGTTCATTCATTTAGTTTATTTTTCAGTTATTTAGACACTGTATTAAAAATTTCGACTGGAGTTTGTAGAGGGAAAAGTATTGTAGAAACTTTTGGTTAATCCAGTGCTCAGACAATTTATGATGGTTTAGAAATATCCATCTTTGATACACTTTTACCACTGGAATTGGTAGTGGTTTTGTTCTTTAAGGTTTAGAAAACTGATCAGAGCAGAAACACAATTAAGAAACATGTAAACCTTAAAAAGAGACAACTAAAAAGCCTTCATATGTTCTTTTGCTTTTCATTGCTCCAGATTTTAGTCTTGTAGGTTGGGTCTGGATTAGGTCAAAGCAATTAAATCATTTCAAGTAAATAAAGCATCTGGTAAAAAAGCTCTTTGTCATGCTGTATTTCCATCAAAATGTTCTCTTAACATAGAGTGTGGAGCATTGGGCTGGAAGAGGTAAGCTCTTCTGTGGGTAGTAGCTTTTGAAGGGGCATCACCACTGCAAGAAAAATGGATGGTTGAAAAGTAATTTGGCCACTGTACCTCAGTCCAAGTTGCCTTTTTTTGTCTCCTGTCTGATGTTTTCCAAAGTTCTTTTCATCACACCTTTTTTCCTTATTATTGAATAGTTCTACACTAGCTTATTTTAAAAATGTAAAATAAGAGAAAAATTCTCAAAAAACTTACTCTGTTTCACATTCCTGAGCAGTCTGGAGAGAGATTGCTTCTCTCTGCATGGCTTTAAATGAAATTGTTCTTTTAAATGGGGAGAATGGAAGGAAAAGTTACATAAATTCCAAATAGAAAGTTCTCCTCGCTATTGATGAGAAAATGTATCATGCAAATAATTTATTGAGTCAGTAGGATGAGCATAGTAAATTATTTATTGAAGTTTAAATGGAATATTGTCATACATTAATTTGAAAAACAAGTTTGCAGTGACTAGTAACTAACATTATAATATACATCATTAGAGGATTGACTTGCAGGAAAAAATGGATTATTACTATATTCTTTTAAGATGTTCTGGTTTTGAGTGAAAATTAGATACTTCGTTTAATGAGCTATTAATATTAACCAGAAGTGCCTGCTCTATCTTTGTGTTGTTGAATACATAAAAAGTAAAAACGCTACTTGCCTGCTACATAAATTAAATGCAATTGCAAAGCTACTGTTAGCAGAGTATGGAGATGGGGCTTTTCCAAAACACTAAATGCGTCTGGGTGGAGTAACAGTCTAGGCTGGAAAAAAGAAAGTAGCAGGGAAATTCAACTCTTCCCCTGTGGTGGGTGGGTGAACTTTAAAAAGTGCTAATCCTAAAACTGCACTGTCGAGTTTTCATATGCAGTAGATCACAGGGTGGCAACCAGGCTGCTTGAGTACTGTCCACAGGGGAAACAAATGTTTGCCCAAGTTCCTTAGTCAGCAAAAGCAAAGTACAAGTAGAAATGCATAGCTTCATTGAGATTTGAACTGTGTTTGGATTTTTCCATGCTGGAACAGGAATTGGATTTGGACATGGAAGATAAAACAGCCTATCATGTGCTGCCTCTATATGGTACACTTTGTATGGATGGACTGATTGTGTGTTTTTGAACACTGAAGTGGGTTTTTAAGTTTTCGTGTGTTCTTTGGTACCGGTAAAATAAAATGATGGAAATTGAAATGAAACCAAATTGTACTATATGGACTTTTTACTACTTTATTTTTTTTTTAAACATGCCATTTCTGATTGCTCGCATGCAGTATGTCATCTGTGTGTTAGTTATGCTTCACAACTTGGCTGGTGCCCAGCTCCTTCATACCTGTAAGACTGAATCTTCGAGTAGTGTTGAGCAAATATAGTGTAACGTTCTGTAGGCCACAACAGTTTTGTGAGGAAATAAAATGCTCTCTGCTTTGACTTTCATCTGTGTGTCATTTCATCCTGTAAATACAGCTCATTTTGATACGTATTCACAGGCAGCCATATCGTCTTAATTCCTTGCTCCTGGTGTATATCTGCATTTTTCCGTGGTATTAAATAAATCCCTGTGGAAAATGCATGGGGAGAACAGAAGACTGCTGTGTGAAATTTTACCACCCTAATCCATATTTACCAATTTTACAGCTAAGTGTACTGGGAAAGCATTGTTGATCTGCCTTACGAACAATTGTAAAGGAACAAGATGGGGGGTTACTCATTGCACGTTTTCCACTGAGGTAACATTACTGTATTTGCACCGTAGAATTAGGGGAAAATACTTTTAGCAGCGTCAGTCACAAATATGTTACCATGCTTTGGAAATTTCAGTCTTCATGCCTTTTGTTGTCTTGTGTAGCAGTAGTTGCAGAATGGAAACTAATTCTTGTGCAAGTTGGAAACTTGAATGGGATTCTAGCTTTTATTCACTATTGCTCTACCTGCTTTTGAACCAGTGACTTCAAGGTGAAATGGTCTTTGCTCTTCCAATTCTTAAACAAATTTATGTTTTTCTGCTTTGTTAAAATTTTCCTGTAGGAACAGACTTTTTGATATGAAAATAATGGAGGAAAAGAGATTTAATTGTTCTCTCAGTGAGCTTCTGAAGTGACTGCTAAAGTCCTCAATATTTAAATTTACCACATTAAATAAAACAACAGCTTGCAATAAAATCATGTTCCAATTTTGGTAGTGTTTAGCAGACTGGGCTTTTGAAGGTTAGAGGCCTTAGTCTGAGTTTTTCTTGGCATTCCTTGAGTGTTAGAGATTTGATTGCATTGAGAGAAATTGAGTCAGGATCCTAATCCTGAAAATACTCGCTTTATCACTGAGACAGGAACACAAGTCCAAAAACCGTATCCTAGGGATGGAGAACTAGTACCAATGAAGTTGAGCTTTGTAATACTTACGCTTACCTACTACCATAATTCTCTTTGTTTGCTCTGTGGCACTTGATTCTTCAGCACAAGTGTATGTATCTTCCAAAACTGTGGAGGATGGAGTGCTTTCTTGTGCTTGCTTCTGAATTTATTTTTTTTCTTTTGAAAGAAGGCAGGATAGGACCTAGAAATGACCAGCAAGGAAGGTGAGGTGTTTGCATCACTTGAGAATACAACATTCTTTTTAAAAAACACATATGGGTAGATCTGCTTGGAGAGCTTTAGTACGTGACTTTGAGGTGCTATATTTTAAAGGACCCAGTGAGCTTTTAAATCATACTTTATGTTTCTTGATTGTACAAAGTAACAATACACTACTGGTTTTGCAACAATGCAAACATAAATTTTGGCAAATATTTCTTGTGAATTTCCAGCTATTTTATCAGAAATAGTGATTATTTAAATTATTTTTCAAAACAGGGATTTGACATGATCTAGGGTGAAGGTTGAAGGGGTCTCTAAACCGTGTTGTGACATTATGGTGTTACTTCCTTAAATTCATCAACATACATTAAGAATTTGTTACAGTTTGCCTTTCAATATTTTCTAAATATTTTTAATATTTACTAACACTAAGAGTATTAAAGTGTCTTCCTGCATGTGTTATGTCATGCATTGCATGTGATATTTTCACTGGCAGTAGATTTTTTTTTTTGCTGGAATTTTTTATTCAGTTTAGCAAATCTAAAGTCAGGTTCATTTATAAATCAGTTGTTCAGTATCTCTTAACCTTGAATAAATGGAGATAGTTGGGTCCTAGCAGAGATTTGAGAGCTGAACTGGAAAGCATAAAGTCTGAAAATGGTCATAGTTTCTCTATCAGGCCGAAGGAGGCATTATGACCCATGTGGTACAATTCCCAGGTGTAGTAAGATTTAATGATGAAGGTTTAAATAAAAAATTTTATCTGTATCTTTTGTTGGGTAGTACTTGTCTCCTTGTAGAAATTTTGTGATAGTTATCCTTAAATTTGTAAGGTACTTATTGGGCCCCCTTGTCCAAACTGTGGCTTGCATAGCCTTCATGGTGCAGTCCTGCCCTCTCAGGCAATGCTGGTGATAGGAAGGGTTTGCTGGAGGGTTGGAGGGTGGTTAAAACCCCACTGATGATGTATCTTTCATTGCAATCTGGTTAGAAGTCACCCATTCCACTTCTCAGCAGGACACCAGCCACTCAGGTAAGTACTCCTTTGCTCCTGTCAGTTAGGGGATTTATAGTAGAACGATCCTTTCCAGCCCACAGTCCCACAGGCCCTCAAAACTAAAACTGAGACAACCAATCAACCCCCTGATTAAGACATCATTTCTCTAAAAGAATTATCAGTCGGATATGGTTATGCTTTGGATCTAGTCAAGATGTCAAGACCAAAAAAACGTAATAAAGTTCTTGGGTATTTTGCTGCACTTTGTGCTTTGTATAAGTGTAGAAGTATGTAATTATCCCTGGAGGCTTCATTCTGGGGCTTGAGGTCTTTTTATGTTGTTTGATTTTTGTTGTTGTTGTTGGGGTTTTTTGTTTGTTTGGTTTTGGGTTTTTTTTATATTTGTTACTGAATTTCTGTAAGAAGTGAAGCTGCCCCCAGCAGAGCGCTAAGGATGCATTTATTCATTTTTGCATAATTGAGGATGTTCTTTGAACCTTCATTTTAACTCAAAAATAATTTGAGTTAGTTTCTTTGGTTCTACTGGAGGTTTTTATGTAGTCTGCTAAATAATAATTCTGGAGCTCTAATTAATAAGTTTTTTCTTCTGTGTCATAGTGATGACTGTTTAAATAAATAAAAATGCTGATTTCATACTAGGTTCTTCATGGGTTTCCAAAGGTATTGGAAACCTGTTTTAAATATCAAGAAAAGTTACTCTCACAAATTGCCAAGTAGTCCCTTCTCACTTTTTTAGCAGTAATGTTGGGTTTGCACTTTTGCAACAGAATGGGTTTTTTTGTTTGTTTGGGGTTTTTTGTTCTTTTTTTTTAAGTGAGATTTTATAATGTGTTCTGAACACTGAATATTTAGAGGCCCTTTGAATGACCTGCAAGCTAGGAGGTGTCATGGTTTAGGAATGGTATTCCAGAATTTGGTGTTCCCACTGTGACTCTCCAAGACATGTGCCACTTGCTCACTTACCCCGCTGCTCCCTCCTCTGTGCTTGCTCAGAAGAGAGTTCTTGTTGGAAGAGGCCTTCCTGCAGCAGCCAACCGGCAATGACAGGAGGTGGTAGAGAAACACCGCTGGGTCCTGGCCATGCCTCCTCCTGGCTACTGCAAAAATTAACCCTGGCCTGGCCTGAACCAGGACAGGAGGAAATGAGCTAATTTAACATTTTTCTTATAATCTCTGACGTCAAAGAGAACTTGAAAGAAAGCATGGGGGAAAAAAAAAAATTAACTATAGGGGGTTTTGTTGTTTTATCTATTTTTTCCCCCCCAAGTCATGACTTTTAGGAAGGTCTGTGACACTGGGGCCTTTTTGCAGTAGGGTGTGAGTGTATCTTCTTTGAAATTGCTTGAGTGATGGACCTTTGTATTGGAGGTAACTTTGTATTGGAGTTTAAATGCTTTGCAGGGTCAAAACTTGCAGGCATAAACAAGGCTGGAATAGCCACCTGTAGTAATTGCAATTCTAGCTGGCACTGCACAGAAGATGTGCAGGAAAAGGGGAAGGACACTTGTGTTATAATGTATGCACCATTTATTTCCATGAAGGCTTTGAAAAATTTTGAGGGCAAATCGTGTGGGAAGCGTGACACTTTGCTGTCAGTGCCCGTAACATAATTAGAGGATCTGCAATCAGTAGACCATGTAGTTCATGTGACAGACTGTCCTGTGGGCAGATCCTCTGCTGCAGGAGCAAATATAGGCTAATGGAATAAGTCTGGGAACTGCCCACAGGTTCCTTCTGGAAATTTTCTAGGAACGATTTCAGATATTTTTTTCTATTCATAATTCCACTGCAGTAGTTCCTGTAGGCAAAACTAAGAAAGACAGGGCAGAATATCTGAAGAAGGTTGTGAATCTGTGTTTAGAAAGGCAGATGAGCATCCCTCAGTGGCACTGGCCTCTTGGGAGGTTGTTGCACATTTGCAGCTCTCCTCAGTTTTGTAAATCTGCTCCAGAAGAAGAGTTGGTAGTGAGTAGATGCTGTGTGTGGGAAAAGGACTTTATTTTCAGTTCAGGAGTGTTCAGCAGTGGCAAATGGAAGAGCTCTCGGTAGGAAGGGGTTTGTTTGTATTCGTGTTGTAGATTAATTAGTGTATTTCATTCCGTTGGAAATGTGCTTTCAATGGGAAATGTTTATGAATACCTGTTCTTTACCGGTCCTTTACAAAATATTTTTGGCTATTTGACTGCTAGCTTTAGCGTTAAAAGACAAGTAGAAAATGAAATGGAATATGAGTTTTAGTTTAGCATTCACATGGTTGAAAAATGATCATTATTTATTTTACAACATCACAAAGGTAGCTTCCTCCTGTCAGCTCTGTGGGTCTCTTTCCCTTTCAGAATTTAAGCCTGCCATGTGTGGATTATTTTACACATATTGTGCAGTATATATTTCTTTTTCTCTTAAAACATTTGTCAAGAATCTCAAAATTTGGTGTTGTTCAAGTATTTTTAGGCAGAAAATATGGGAGAAGTGTTAAGTGGTGGTACAAAAAGCAGTGCTATGAAATTTATTTTCAAATGTTTAGAATCCTGTAGGATGGTTTAAACGACTTTAAATAAAAGTGTCATACACTTAGTAAAAATCCATGTTAGTTCAGCAATTGATTTTTTTTTTTTTTTTACTATTTTTTTCCTTAAAAAAGGAAAGCTGTGAGTTCTCTTGTATGGGGTAAATGTCACTCTGTTTATATCTTAGCTTTGCTTCAAGTCAGGACTTGTACTATTCCTCTAGGTTGTCATAGAAACGCAGCTAACTGACATCTCAACTCAGGCTGCTGATGGTTTTATTTGTGGGTGTTCAGGATTATTAACATTTAAAAAAAATATTGATTTGCTTTTATTAACAATGGGTTTTGTTTACTTTAGAAGTTCATACTGCATAAAAGCTTTTCCTGATAGAAAAATACCTTTAAAATTATTAAACTCTGATACTCTAAATAAGAGATCATTAAATGCATTTAATATATCAGTCTGAAGCAGTAGAGAAATCTTGAATTTTCACGAGTCACCTTTTTAGTTTCATTTTGTTTACAGTAAAGTGCCCCAACCCCATTTCAATTCACCTTTTAGCTTGATTTTTACTTTATGTCAAGAAAGCATGAAATGGGTACATCATCATGCCTAATATTTGGAAGTCTTCATTTTATTTACTTATTTTGAAGACTGGCAGAATGCTTCAGTGCACTGACTTTTGAAAGTATATGTTTTTTGTATATGCATGTGCAGGAAAAATTACTTAGTTTTCACTCATAAATAAGACAGGCAAAACTTATTTACAGTAACTTTTTCTAATGGTCCATGGATGAATGATTTTATGCAAACTACTCAAGAGACTAGAATTAACTTTTCATGTTGGTTGCACACTGAATGTCCAGACCCCAGCAACAGGTGGGATCTTATAAAAACTAGATGACTGGAGTTCAATTTTTACTTTTATGAATTTATTCAATGATTACCCATGCATTTCAAGTGTAATCTTTGTAAGGAATGTATAAAATGAAGTAATGCATTAATTGTGTAAAATGGACGCATACTTCTTACACCCTCCTTCCATCGCATGTATGCTTTTTTCTTTGACTTTACCACCTCCCTCTGCATTGTAGCCATTTATTAAGGATCTGTAGGCACAAGGAATTTGACTGATTCATATACAGCCCTGTAATTTGACATTGTCATTCTGTCTAGTAACAACTTTGTTCAGTGTTAGATTTACTGAATAAAATTGTTTCTTGGTGGACATTTTGACACCTCACTTCAGACTCCTACGTCATGCACTGCTGACATCCCTTTATTAATCTCATTTGTATTCTGTCATAAAACTCTCAAACAACATTTTAAAACAGACTCTCTTTGCAGTGTATTTATATAAGCATGGGGCTAAATACTGAGTGTTTCCATAGGTATGTATGACTTTTTTGTGGTTTTTTTATGAGGTTGTGTATGTATTACCATATATAATGGTATCACACTTGGCAAATGGCCAAAACATTTAACTTGGGAAAGACTGACTTTAGTACTGACTTTTAAAGGCAGTTTAAACAAAATATGTTTTGTTAACCAGTTAACATGTCCCTCTTCCAAATTTATTTTTCACATCATTAGCTATAAGAAAATGTTGCACAAATACAGTTCTTCTGCCATAGGCTGACCTTGTGCGTTTTTAGGGATTGGAAGGAAGTGGTTGGTGGGGAAATTAAGGTGCTCCTTTAATTAGAGCCCTACATTGTTATCTTTTGGTTGCTTAGAAATGAGAGACACGTTTTGTGTGGAAAACATACCCAGTGTTGATCTGTTCATTAGAGCCAATAGTGAATGTAGGAGAATATTATTGCAGGTATACTGTTTCCCAGTGAGGACCAAGGGGTCTCACTCATATATATGGGTTTGTGTATATATGCACATATATATATATATGTATGCACAAATAGTATTAACTGAGACTTACTGAAGTCTATGGAATCTCTCTTTGGCACTGTACTTCAGTAGACCATCTATTACAGATAGATGCCTATGACCAGAGAACTATTTTGCACCTTGGATTTTCTTTTCCTAAGAGATAAACATGTGGGGTGTTCTTTGATGAATAAATTTGCTGCTCGTTTTTGGTTTTTTTAGCTTAGACCATCACCTTTCTTTGCATCTAAGTAGTGATTGGGGGACAACATGCTTGAAAAGAAAAAGAGAGGAAAGCCTCAGTATTTACTAGGAAAATATCCTAACATGCACATGATAAAGGTGATTCATAGGAACATACTGTGTCCAGATCCTTTTCCCAGGCAACATATTTATACTATTTATTTTTTAACATAAACCCATTGCTGGGTTTTATACAATTAACTTATTCCTAGTGGATTCTTTTTTTATTTTTGTTCACAGCGTTTTGCCTCTATCCTTCCTACAGAGGTGCAGCATCTTGTAAAGGTCATGAAGTTTCTTGTAACCTGCATGCTTCAGCTTTCAGTTCATTGTGGCTACAGTGGCACACTTTATTTTATCATCATTCATTTTCATATCCATCCTTTTTGTATCTTACTTCTAAATTGCAAATGACTAACTTTATGTAATAAAGTACACATGTACATTTTTACCTGCTTTTTAGATATCAACTAAGTGCCTCTTACAGCTGAATTGATATGCTGCTATACAGTCTTTGTTTGCACCCAGAACTTTGGAGTAAAAAGAGAAACCAATAAAAAAAAGCGCAACCCAAACCCCCTCAGATGATAAAAATGTGAAAGTTTGGCTTTTGATTGTAATGGCTGTTATGAAGAGAGAGCGGTGATCCATCTTCGCCTGTTGCTGTGTGATACTTTTGGGGTATCTTTTATTTATATCTAAAACAAACATTTAAATGTTTTTTGTTGTTTTTTCTCTCTTGCTCCCTTTTCCTTGCACTCTTAAAAATTTAGGAAGATGAGACTGAAGAAGAACCTAAGCTGAAGTATGAACGGCTTTCTAATGGAGTGACTGAAATTCTCCAGAAGGATGCAGCCAGCTGCATGACAGTGCATGAAAAGGTATTATGTGACTTTGTGGCTGAGTTAAAACTTCTGCTTGGTTTTATATTTTTAGCTGTGCTTATAATGCATCAGCGTATTTCTGTGTGCAAGTGATGCCAAATCTAGACTTGCAGTGCAAGACAACACTAACATAAACAAAATTCACCATAAGCCTGTATTGAACAATCCACATTTTCTCAGTGATGAAATGAGTAGTTCACATGGGTCAGTTAACAGTAGATCTCTCTAGAATTGGAATACAGTCCTAAATTTCCTTTCCTCTGAAAGGAAATTGGTATATACTGTGCTTATTTGTACAGCGAATCACTGAAGACAGACTTGATCATGCCAAGAACTTAGCATATATTCAGTTGTGGAAGACAGGTGAGTTTATGTTACTACAGTGTAGAAGGAAGTAATTACAATATTTTCTGTTTGACTGTTTTGTTTTGGGGGTTTTTTTGAGAGATATTATACTAACACTTCCCTGTTCCCCTTCCCTGATTCAATATGTTAAAAACAAGGAGAGGAAAGGTTTGTGACGTACAAGAGAATGATAGGGAGAAAGTGTTGGACAATGCAAAGTAAAGAAATTTTATGAAGAATTATTCATTTGTTCTTAAAAGAAAGAAACTTCGTAGGTTTCTTCAGTGTTTTAAACAATTGCTTTGTATTTTATGAGTTTTCTTCTCTTTTATAAATATTGGAAAACATTTTAAAATATTGAGGCATGCTGAAGAGATCTGAAAGTATCAGTAAAGGATTTGTTAACTATTAGTATGTAAAACATAATAGCTATTTTCTGAATGTATATTTTTTCATATCCAGTAATATCTCCTTAACACTTATTGTTGAGGGATCTATCTTTATTATTTGGCTATATTTTTAGATTGACTTGTACTGTGTTTCTTTTCCTCAGAGGACTGTTGCCATGGCTCAAGAGGCTCTTAAGATGAAGCCTGTATTTTAACTGTGTGAATGAAAACAATAAGTCTTTTTAAAATGTTTTTGATGACTTAGAATTACACAGATATTTGGAAAATTGGCAAGCCTTTCCTCCTTGTCTGTGGCCTTTTTCTGTTACTTTTTATTCACAAATCTCAGGTAAATTCTGAAAGCCGAGAGTTGAACAGGATTTTTCTATAAGAATGTGCACAGATTCAGCTTTCACTATAGTGTCACAAAACATGACAATACAGGAAAACTGTATGAGTATCCCAGCTCTTTCAGTTTTCCAGCGAACTGGATACACTATTTATGAGAAGGATCAATACTGTTAGAAGCCGGGTACTGCAGTCTTTTAGGAATAGGTCTCTTACAACAGAGAGCTTAAAAATGAAGCTGGGTTATAGATTTTGTGAAGGTGTTTCTGTTTCATTTTCAAGGGGTTTTTTGGGGTTTTTTTAGCCTTTTAAGGGCAGGAAAAGCCTTGATAAAGTGTCATCATTAGCAAAATTATACCGTAATATGTATAATAGGTCTCTGGTTAAAGCAGTTTAACTTTGCTGAGAATCCTGAAAGCTGGCTTCTGTGTTCAGACTAATTTCCTCCCAGGATTATTTTTTTTTCTTTTTGCTGCTAAAGCATCATATTTTCACCAGGCTTGCTGTCTGCACTGGATGACTAATCGTCATGGCACCTGGTGCATTCAAGCAGGCCTGTGCAGTGGAATAGTCATACCTAGTTATGTCTGCACACCTGATGTTTTATTAACCAGTATTGATTTTTTTACCCAGGGGACTTTTTTCTTCCTGAAAAAAGGCAACCTTGCAGGAGTGAAAGGCATTGCAGGGAATGAATTTCTAATGAACCCCTTCTTTCCCTTTCTTGACTGCTTTTAATGTAGCTTCATATTTTAAGTGCTTGAACTGAAATTTCATTTTAAGCAATTGCATTTTGATAAATCCTTTTAAACCTTGACTTTCTGTAAGGTTATTTTTTAAAGATTGTGCTGCCTGACTGACACGCTTAGCAGTGCCTGTAAATTTGAGCATTTCATTATAGGTTGCAATGAAGCATGCTCACATGCAGTGAAATACAGAGAGTTGAGTAGCCTAGACTATTTGAGTAATGCTGAAAGTGGGGTGGGGAGGGGATAAATAAAAGAAACCTCTGTCATAAATCAAGTAGTACCAAAGTTCTTCCTTCTCAGTTTAGGTGTAGTTCACATGGTTCAATTAACAGCGCATCTCTCAGAATCAATTCCCTTCTTGTTTGTGTCAAAATAAGTTTTGTGATAGCATGCATTTGTGTGGACATTTCTTTATTTTGCTGTTATTTTTTAGAATGAAAAATGGAATGGAAAAGTGTATTTGTCTTGAGAGTACTTAATTTGGGAGTGTTACTATGTGAAGGAGAGCAAATCCTGGTTATCTATGTGCCTAAATGCACTGTCAGAGACCTTCCATAATTCAGCTGTTATTTTACCAGTGGCTTACTGGTGCTCTTTTGTTGTGTTTGAATGCTTTGTTTTCATGTTAATAATCAAGGACAATTAAAAAGAAAGCTCAGAGGAAATTATTATGATTGAAACAAAGCTGCAGGAACTATTTCTAGGAACTATTTCAGATCTATGTTGGTTCTTGCTTTCATACTGCATTTTTAATTTGCTGCCACAGTCCGTCAGCCAGTGTGTACAGACTGCAGACACACCATTAGTTGTCGGTGGATGAGAGTCCTCATGACTCATTCTGGCAGCTAACTTGCACTATCAAAGTAATATGGGCTTGAAGCCCTGTTTTATTCTTTAAGTATAGTTAAAATAACCTTTCTATATAGAAAGTGGTGGGTTTTTTTCTTTTCCACAGTGTTGCTAATCATTAATCTGCTAAACATCCTGGAGTTCATTTAGCATTGCTGTAGTATTGGTTGTTGTGTCTTTGTGTTTATGTAATCAGTCTCTTTCTTTTGCAGTTTTTGGCACTGGGAACACATTATGGCAAAGTTTATTTACTTGATGTCCAGGGGAACATCACACAGAAGTTTGATGTCGTAAGTATGATGTTATTCAGAACCCATTTACTCGGATGTAAAAATGCTGCAATGTACTAAGAAATGATTAAGTTAACACTGTTACACCTCAAATTATACTAATGCATTCCATAACATAAAAAGCAGTGTATGGTCCTTGTTATGCTGGAGGGTTTTGTGATGAGCACATCTCAATTTACATATAATAAACTTTTTCATGAAACAGAAGAGGAAATACATATTTATGATTGTAAGTGGCTGTTATTGAAAATGTAACCCAGAAGCTCGTGACTTCCATAAGGCATGAACCTGTTTCTTAGGTGACTATTGTCAGCTACTAGTGTGTGCACTATCATTTTAGCTAGTTGCTACAAGTAATTCAAAATTGATTGATTACCTTGCTGGTTCAGTTTATCTGTTGCTAATAATGCTAATATTTTATGTAAATGTTTTGAAATTTGAGTTCTTAGGGGTTTGTATTGATTGAAAGAAAAGAAGCAGACTTTTTCCTTATTGTGTTCCTGGTAGTAGAAGATGAATGAAATGCTAAATTTAAACTCTGTTCTAGAATATTAAATGTTCCTTTTAATTGTGGATATTTGTTGATTATTTGGAAATTCCCTGTCTTCCTTGGAAATTGGGTGGAAGAGAATTAGCAATGTTTTTTCTTCTGATATTGTCAGAAAATCTAATAGCCAAGCAGTGGTTTTTCATAGCAGTCCAAGCACTTGTCAGAGAAACCATCACAAGATGTGGACATGCTTGCAAAGAGAACGTATATTCTAAAGCTGACACGATTAGCTGCGTGGGAGGGGTGAAAGGTTTTGTTTATATTTTTGAAAAATCTAATTATCAGTAAGGGAGTAGGGGGACTATAGACTCCTAGGCACAGCTCTTGGAGAAGATTTTAGGTTTAATATTGGTCAGATTGGCAGGTATTTAAGGTATTTAATTAATACCTTACTGGGTATTAATTAAAGTTAAGCTAATTATGTTCTTCTATTTCTTTTAATTTTGTACATTTGTCAGTCTTGCAAATGAGATGCTGACTGCATTTCAAAAGAGGAAAAGCTTTTGATGTCTCCCTTACAGTTCTGATTACTTCTCATGCATGCTACTTGATAGAGTTTCTCTGCAAAGTAAGAGAAACTCTCTATTTAGGGCAGGTCAGATTAAAATGAACCTGAACTCTTCTCTTCCATTGCTGCAGTAGAAGACTGATGCAGAGACTCACTCTAATGAAGTGTAGATTTTCTGTTGAGTCTGGCATTAAATGTCTTAGACTTGTATTTCTTCCAGTCTGTGTAGGGTGTTTAGAAAAGTTCATTTGTAGAATGACCTTTTTATTTTTCGTATGTGAACCACCGATGCCTTGTTCTTTCCCACTGGTTCCAAGAGATTAAATCCTCTTTTTTTAAAAGCTTAGGGCACTGCCTAGGTGTAGAGCAAGGAACAAGGGGACCTGTTGTCTGCTGAAGACTAAAACAAAATTCCTGCATGCACTTTATACCTCTCCTCCCAAATTTGCTATTCTTTTCTTTTCTTTTCCTTAATTAAAAGTCCTATCAGTGCCTGCTGGGAGGGTGGTTTCTTAGGATGAAGTTAAGTTCGGGCTATATAATCTACTTTCTGCTCTAAGGTGCTTACTTTTCGAAACTTAGCCTGCTTCAGGATGAAGATTTTTGTGCTGTGTCTCCTTGTAGAGCTGGCAATGATTTCTTTTCAAAACTATTGTTTGAGTAGAAACTACTTTTTGAGCTGGAGAATAGGAAAAAGAAATGTTTCTTGGATTCTATTATTAATGTTTATGTCTCTTTTTGTTATGTACATGTCTCCAGTGCAACAGATTATATCATGGATGAGGTGGAAACGGTGCTTCTTTTTTTTTCTTTTCTTTTTTTTCTAATTTGAAGAAGAATGATTTTTCTCTAGGACCACTTGTCTTTAAAAGAAAAGTTTTTCAAAGAACTATTAAGTGTTGCAGAACAGAACAGGCTGCCTAGGTGAGAAGCAAGCAGCTCTGTGACATATGTGGCTGCTTAAACTGAGAACTTTACTGAATTAATGTTGTTGACTGTTGAACCTGTAGACAGTTTATTCTGAACTGGCTGCTGTATGTCAGAATATTTTCCTTCTAACCTGAACTTTTCAAGACGTATGACTGCAGACTAGATGCGTCATTATTAAAACATTCAGTGGGGTCTTCCTTCTTTTCTCTCCTGCAAATGCCTGTTTATTGTCTTTTCTCCTGGGGAATTTGCATTAGAGTATTGCCATGTAGTAAATCCCAAATAAAACCTAACCCTTTCTTGAGAAGAAAGTGAGTTAGTTCCTGAAGTCATATAAGGACAAAGCATTCCTTGTAAATGTGCCAGGGCAAAGAGTGTTTTCTCTAGTGATATTTCTGCTGGTTGTATTCTCTGGTCCAAAATGAAAAAATTCCTTCTGAGAACCTTTTTCATTGGTGGAATGGCAGATACGGTTTTACCTTGAAGTTATTAATAGGGACAGTATCCGTTGTTACTGATTATTGGAAATTAGTAATCTATAAAAGTTGTTCCGAGTGAATAAAATAGCAGTATTACCACTGAAATATTTTTGTTGTTTGCAGTAAACAGTGTACCTGAGGAGTGTCTTTTACACATTTTTCTTTCTGAAAACGTCTTTTTAGCAGATGTGTTTTGTTTTATGATATGGCAGAAGTTAATAATAAGGGTAACAATGTGAAGCCCTTTTTCCAGAAGAAATCAGTTATGTAATTCAAGTAATTGTTCCACATTTGGGTCTTTATTTTTCGAGGGGGGGGGTGTGTTTTGTTTTGTTTTTTTTTTTTAAAGCAAAGCGGGGGTTTAAAAAAATTAATTACTTTTCTGTACGTCTGTTAAATGTGTAATTAGCAAAATCAAACCACACATAGGAAACTTGAAAAGTCACTACGTGTGAAATACAGTTAGTATGTGAAATAAACCAGAATGGAGCAAGAGGTTTTTTACTTTAACCTTTTTTTTTTAATTCATTGTAAAAGCAAGTTCATATTACATATATGTAGAAAATAGCATTACTGTTCTCATAGTCCTCTTGATTTCTATTTTTCTTTCCTAATTCCAAGTAACCATGTCCAAAAATATATATGGGCTTGGAAATTGAGATATAAGAATTTTACCTTTATAATAAATCCTTTATTTTCTGTATTGATTCACATCTGCATTTGAGTCGAATTGTAAAACATAAATAGATACTGATCTCAGGATTTGCAGCAAAATGAGGGAGAAAACTTATCAGTATGTTGCATAAGCACCAAAATGGCTAAGTTTTGAATGATGGCACTTCTGTTGAAGACTGAATGCATCTGGCATTGTAAGTTGAGCTAAAAACAGTTGTGAGAAACAATAAAATGTAAAGCTTGGCATCCCTAGAAGTTCTGCTATTGTAGCACTCTTATTGTGTAAAAAACCTTTTACAACTGTACTCGATAATGTCCCTAGCAGCAAATCAGTGTGGGTATCCTGGATTACAAATACTGGCCCTGGTGCTGCAAAGACTTAATTGTCTGCTTGACTTTGACCCATAAATATTCGCACAGGCTTCTGTGAAACTAAACAACTTAAAAATATTTTCAGAATAAAGTCTTGCTCTCATCCAGCTCTTCCAATACCTGCTGCTGAATCCTGTGTCAAGTGGACGACTAGTTTTTCCAGTTTGCGACTCCTCTTGTCAACAGCAGCAGAAATGTGTGCTTTGAAATTGTTGTGAGAGACGTGGTTTGGGAGGAATTGAGACAGGAATTTGGGGGCTTTGGCCTTTGGTGGTGCTGGTATCTCAGCAGCCATGCTTGTGCTCTTGCAATCCCTCTCTCCTCCTTGCCTGGTGTGTATTTAGGTCTTGCCAGTGTGGCTGTCTTTGATGATGTCAGCCGCCTAAGATTAACTGGTATGCATCCTCAAATAACATATGTTTGACAAACTGGTATTCTCTTGTATTAGGGTTCAGTGCATTGAGTGAGATGAAATGTGTCAAATGCAGTGAAAATTATTACTAAAAGGCAACAAGAAGAGGGGGAAAAAAAGCCTTCTGATGCCAATGACAAGGCATGATGCAGGACTGGTTCACAGCACGTTAATTCCCCATGTCTCTCCATCTTTCTTTTCTTCTTAGACTGTCTACAGTTTATTAATATAATTATTGCCTCAACTGACATCTTGTGGATTAAGGACTTGTAGATATGAAGAAAGCTGTGCAAACACGTTTAGTTAAGTAACAAATCAAAAACCCTTCAAAGGGCAAGAAAACTCGTCCCCATTCTGGTCTTCTAATAAACATCAAGCTTAAAGCAAAAATGGTAAGAACTCTTGGCTGGTGCCAGTGATAGTCTGTGAGAAGGGGAAAGATTGCCTATTTTATAAGTAGGGGGATTTAAATGTTTAATGCATTGCAGGTGTTTCAGAGGTGATACATGATTCCAGAAAACAATGTAAATAGTGTTTTCAAGCTTCTGTTAGTGCAAAGAAATTGAAGTCCTTTTAGCATGCAATATCTGTGAGCTATTCAAGACTGCTGGAATTTCAGAAAGAACAAAATCTTCTCACAGCATTCATTTTTACCATGTATTTCTTTCCTGGCCCCACCTTTTTTTGCTGATTGTCTCACATTGTGTAGAACTAACTATTTATTTATAGTTTTTTAATTGGAGTGGTAGAAATCCAAAATCATTAGGTCATCACTGCTACCTTGAAAAATTGAAAGAGAGTTCCTTCTGTGGTGGTATTGTTGCCCTTGAGTGTATTAAAGTTATAGCACTCTCCAACCTCTGGAGCAAGACCTTGCTTGGAGGTCAGTCTGTGGCCTATGGATTTTGCTGATAAATCATCAGGCTGCAAACAAAATGTCAGAGGTTTCAGTTGACTTGGTGTCCCTTGGCAAGAGTTTGTTAAAAAGAAAGAAAGTACTTCTAACAAAGAACTGGGTATGTTAAGCACTAAACGCTAGAAATTATGCAGAACCTACTAACTGCTGTGAGAGATAATGCAGGATCTTTCAGTGGGGAAGGTTACTTCTAGCATTTGATTGTATAATAAAGAAGTTACTTTGGATGGAACTTTACATGAGAGTTTGAGACTAAGATGATATAAATGTCACTTACTTTGACAAGCTACTTAAAATTCTCTGTTTATTACTTTTAACTACATCATTTTGGTTGTCACTGTCAGCCTAGGAAGGAAAACTTAGTTGGTAAATGAAGTGAAGCAACACAACTTGAAGATCTGTGTAGCTGTGTGTTAGTATTTGCAGGATGTCACTATGCCTGTTAAATTTTAAGCTGAAACCCTGTCTTTTGTACAAAACAAAGCAGACTACTATAAATATAGGTTCCAAAAAACCAAAATTAAATTAAGGTTTTGGTAGAAGCAAGTGTCTACGCAAGGGACAGGTTTCCTTCCCCTCCATGGGACCTCCCACCCAAATGGGTGTTGCATTCTTATGTCTTACCTGTTTCAAGCCAACCCCTATCTCTTTCAAATGGAAAAAACAGATAAAAGTTTCATCTTTTGGGATTTTGCTCTTAAGACTTTAATGTCTACATGCAATTTAATAGCACTTCTGCTTCTGTCTACCTGTCTTTTCATTTTAACTGCAGATGATTTGGAAATCCAAAGGTTTTTACAGTAGTTGTGGGAATAACTCAGATGGCCTTTTGAGTCTGGCTTTTTGGATGTTATAAAAGCTTGGAAAGTATATCTTCTGATGTTTGTTCTGGTACTCCGCTTATTAGGTTGGTTGTGACCTGGAGTGTTTCTAATGGGAACTGTGGAGCTATTGAAGATTAGGAGACTTCTTTGGCAGGAATCATGGTGTACCTGTGGTAGTTTGCCTAGACCAGCAAAAGCTGTGGTGTCGTGGCTGTTATTCCATAGATCTAGGAAAAGTTTCTTGTCTGACAAAACTGAAACAAGAAAAAACAGCCTCATACATATTTTGCACATCATCTTTGTACCACTGTATCTGACTTTGCTTTGAAGGAAGTGTTGCTTAAATTTTTAGTTAACTGAAGAGATCAGATGGATGTGGAAGACATTTGTTATTATTAGAAATGTTGCTTGGAGTATGAATGAAATGTGGGAGTTTTAAACAATTTTAGGATCACATATGATTAATTTTTATAAGCTCAAAACTGGGGCAAACATGACCGTTTCGCTCAATTATTCTTTCAAGTTTGTAGCTTCAATAAGTCTGTAGCTTAGTGCAGAATAATGTAAAAAGTTTAGCTGGAAGTATGGGTTCAGCTGCAGAAGGTCTTGTGTGGTCTAGTTGTTTATTTCTTGAATACTGTTAGCTCGAACGAGTCATGTGCGCTTGTGAAGTAGCAAACAGTAACGTGGGTGCTGTAGATGTAATATATTTCCATTAAAGTATAAAGCCTACCTATTTTATCAGCTGCATCTGGGATGGCAATTGTTTCTGCCATCTCTTTTGAACTCGTCACTAGCAACTGTGTTGTCCATGTACCTTCTTTTGAAAAGGATGTCAGCCTCATCCTTAGATGGAATGATCATTACATTTAAAATGCGTATTGTTTTCCTCTCTTTTTTTTTGATAGAGAAAATAAAATAAAAGCATAGGAAGAAGTTTCCTATTTTGTTCTCCAGTATCAATCACTTTGCTACAGAGTGGGTGTCCTATTGTCTGTGGATTGCATTTCATGACCACCTGTAAATGTACCTTAGCAGGTACCTTAGGTACCTTAGCACCTTAGCACCTTAACTTAGGTACCTTAGCAGCCCTCTTTAGTGTCACTGATTTCAGTAAGAGTCTGTTAATGTCACCATTTAATGCAGTAAAGTGACTGAATACTGTTTTGTCACAAGAATCTAGACATAGAAAATAGTTCACTTTCTCTTCACTTGGTAAGGTGCTATCATATTCTATGTGTTTTTTCAATAAAAATGGAAGTATTGAATATTCTAGGGGGAAAATATTTCCTAAGGGGAGAATGCTAAACATGAGAGACATTAATACTGTAGTATTTAATACAGCATTGTTGGTCAATAAAGGGCAGTTTCCAAAGTTGTTTTTGTCCAGACTTCATTGACTCTTATTTCTGTGAAAGATCAAGAGGTTCTTACTTTAATCCCGCTAAGTGAATTTACATGTCACTTTCAGACATTTTTTAACAAAATTATTTGCGACATTATTAAGATACAGCAAAATCCTCAAAACAATTTCCTTTTTCCTTCTAACTCTTTCACCATCCAGGTTTAGTAACATTTGCTGTTTGAATGTATACCACATCTTGTGACTATTTAGAAAATGTAATTTGTGTTTACAATGATTATTAACCATTTCTCTAAAAAATTGCCCTATGCAGCAGCATAATTTGACAACAATATTAGGCGACAAAGTTCATTTGCTTTTAAGAAGAACACAGAAACATAGTTTCTAATTTCAAAGACGTATTAAACAACCATGCACAATTATATTTTTTTTCTCTCTGTGATTTAAGAAAAATTTTTCTATATTATGATTGGCTCCTCTAGTTTCAAAAGATTACCTACAAATTTCAAACAACTGTGAAATAAAGAACATACTTTTCTGTGCCTTCCAGAGGCTTAATCCCTGACAAGAAAGACTAGATGCTGCTACTAGTTTGTTCCATCTTATGCTGCTTTTTCATATTTTGAAGAACCACAGATTTTCACCATCAGGGGTATCTCTGTCCTATTGGGAACTTTCTGGTTTGACCGGGTGATGTGCAGTGACATGAGACATATGTTCAGTGATTCACTGCTTCCTTTTTTCAGTCATCTCAAAAGCGTAGTGTCACGTCTGTCTCAACCCGCCCTCAATGCTCTTTGCTGATATGTAGCTGGACCGCTGTGCCAAGTTGTTCTAAAGTTTTATTGACAGCAATGAAACAGCTAGTTTCAGGTGGCACTGATTAAGTATTTTCATAGAAGACTGATAACTCAGAGGTGTGTTTTCTAAGCCTTAGCTACCTTTAAAAGCACAGGGAGGATTTGGAAAGGTTTGATTCCTAAGAAGCTAGTATACTGCTGTTTCCTAGGGCTGTTTTCCTTTCAAATGGGATATTATACCTGGATGGCATTTTTGTCTATGGGGAACACAGGCACTTACGTGCATATATAGCGTAATAGCAGTTTGGCTGTCAGAACTATTAAGAGTTCCGGCATTAATAAATTATTATTTGCATTAGAAAATGTTTTCTTAGTTAAAAAGACTGAGTTCTGGAGGACAATGGTTTTTATACAAGTTGACATTAATGATTGAGCTGCAGTCCTTTGTTTCCATTGACAATAAAAATAGAGCACTATTAAAAATACATAATGACATAACAGGGGCATAAAATGATGAACAAAACATGAAGGCAAAACTAAGTATTTTCTCCCATGGAAGAAGATATTATTGTTAATGAACTTAATAAATTTAATAAAGATTCCTTTCTGAAGGATGAGACTTATTTGTTTTAAAAGACACGACAGTGTGTATAGCAGTTAATTTATCTCACTCCTGATGGAATGGTAAACGTGGACAAGATTTGATCATCTCAGGTGTTAATGCCGTCAGAACGACTGCTGAGAAAAATAGCTAACGTCAAGCTGGCCATCTCCACTGTGGTGCTGCTGAGGAAATTAGTTTGACTCAGTGCCCTGTGACACAGAGAAATAAAAGTAGGAGAAATGCCAGAAATTGGTATTTTGGTGTTGGAAGATTCACCACTGTAACCCTAAACTGGCTGCTCATTGAAGTCTAGTTACTGGAGGTCTTGGCACTTTTGTCGGTAGGAGCTGTGAAATGTCACCAGTGTAAAGATGGAGGAGGGAATTAATCTGTTTGCTTTTTTGATCTACTTTAAATAAACTTTATGATATGCAATCAAGTCTACACTTCACTAGTATTGAAATAGAGCCTCTTTGTATGTAAATGCATTGAGGAACTTGCACAGAATCAATTCATCTTTACATGTAGCTTTTTCTCTCTTACTGTCACAGTGAGGATATGGCATACAATATGCTGCTTACAGTAAGTTACAGAGCATTTCGTGATATGTAGTTTCTACTTGTGTGAGTGCTTCCCTCTCCCTCCATTTTGGTTTGCATATGTTTTTAGGATCCTGTCAAGAATCAGACACCTGACACTGACTGTTGTTGAGTATCTCTGGTGGACTTATGAGACCAGATTTTATAATGGCAAATAAAGGAAGTTTTAGAGTCAGTGTCCAAAGAGAATACAATGCTTGCAGTAATCAGAAAATGTCTTTATTATTGCATGTAGCTCTGACTTATGCCAATCTATACCAGTGTTGATAACTGAATGTTTACATGGAAAATGACACTTTAGCTGTAGCTATTGGCTGAACTTCAACATTGATCAACCTTTGTAGTATTTAACTATGCCAGGAATATGACTGCTTACATTGTTCTCAGCCAGGAAAGGGAATTCATTTCCTTATAATATTTCTGCATCTGTCTGATTCCATCAGTGAGACATGTTTTCACTGATTTCAGTAGCCACTGTGTTTGGATCATTGTCTGTAGTGGAATGCCTGACAAGCTAAAATAACTGCAAAAAGTACTTACTGCGAGTTTTTCAGGAGCTTATATTAAAAAGAAAGCTATGAAGAAAATGCAGGCTATGTATGGAATGTGTGGAGAAACAGGATTGCTAGGCTCCATGTGGTGATGTCCTCTGTCTTGTGTCAGAGAGTGGGATGAGCATCATGACTGTTGTGAAAAGCTTCCTGGAATTGGTGTTGGTACAACAATGCCTGACCTCTGAGAAGAGGACTAGTCAAGAGCTTTTTTGCTTCTTTAAAAGTTGTTTGGTTGAAGCACCAATAAAATAATCTCTAAAGAGAAAACCTGTCCTGACAGGAACTTGCACTGTATGACCTGGTTGGCCTTTTTCATCAGTCATGTCTCTGAAATTTGACTTATGAAGAAATGGAGTAAAATCTCTGTCATGGGTTCACTTGTTCTCAAAAAACTAAACATGGAATTTTCCCTTCCCCCTGCCCCACTGTGCAGGAGGGATGTTTGAATGGACAGGCTGGTTTTGCCTGGGTTATTTGACTAACACAAAAGAACTGGCCAGCAGATTGACATTCCAAGCTGCTGGCCTGGGGAGGGGCCAGGAGACTCTTTTGTTTGGGTTTTTTTTTTTTTCCTCCCCTGGGAGGGGGGAACAAAACACAATTTGTTGTTGCAGGAATTGAGGGAAGGTGTGGGTTGGAAAAGCTGGGAGGCTGCTTTGTTCTCAGCCTGGCTGGTTTGTTTTTTTTTTCTCCGGCTCTGGCTTGCTGGTACCCTGTTTC